>JBBDGP010004984.1:0-102019 GCA_037952835.1 Lithobates septentrionalis
TCTCTCTCTTTCTCTCTCTCTCTCTCTCTCTTTCTCTTTTTTTATCTTTATTTTTTTTTTTCTTCCCTATATTGCCAAAAGTATTGGGACACCTGCCTTTACATGCACATGAACTTTAATGTCATCCCAGTCTTAAGCCTCATACACGCGGTACGATTGTTGACAGACTGTTGTCCTAAAATCTTACCATTTTTAGTACGCTTCTTTTGACAATTGTTGTCCAACTTTCGGCTAACAAATGTTGGATGGCAGGCTAGTAACTTTTCGGTGGACAACGGTTTGACGTCAGATTTTCGTATGGTCAGTACACAAATCCGTCGCTCGAAAGTACAAATACGCATGCTCGGGATCAATGCTCACCAAACATGAAAGTAGCAGAAGGGGCCCAAAGGGTGGCGCTCAAGAGCTGAAATTCATCGTAGTAAGTCACTACGTTCGTGTTTGTTGGCTGACAATTGTGTGCCGTTAGTATGCAAGACAAGATCCTGGCACACGCCCTTTTGACAAACATCAGACGCTCGGTTGGCCAACAATCGTACCGTGTGTACGAGGCTTAAGCCTGTAGGGTTCAATATTGATTTGGCCCACCTTTTGCAGCTATAACAGCTTCTGGGAAGGCTGTCCACAAGGTTTAGGAGTGTGTCTATGGGAATGTTTGACCATTCTTCCAGAAGCGCATTTGTGAGGTCAGGCACTGATGTTGGACGAGAAGGCCTGGCTCGCAGTCTCCGCTCTAATTCATCCCAAAGGTGTTCTATCAGGTTGAGGTCAGGATTCTGTGCAGGCCAGTCAAGTTCCTCCACTCCAAACTCGCTCATCCATTTCTTTATGGACTTTGCTTTGTGTACTGGTCAATCATTTGGTGGAGGGGGGATTATGGTGTGGGGTTGTTTTTCAGGGGTTGGACTTGGCCCCTTAGTTCCAGTGAAGGGAACTCTTAGGGTGTGGTCATACAAAGACATTTTGGACAATTTCATGCTCCCAACTTTGTGGGAACAGTTTGGGGATGGACTCTTCCTGTTCCAACATAACTGCACACCAGTGCACAAAGCAAGGTCCATAAAGACATGGATGAGCGAGTTTGGGGTGGAGGAACTTGACTGGCCTGCACAGAGTCCTGACCTCAACCCAAATGACCGCCTTTGGGATGAATTGGAGCAAAGACTGCGAGCCAGGCCTTGTCAGCCAACATCAGCGCCTGACTTTACAACTTGGATGCTGTGAACCTTTTTGTGCGTGTAAAGACAGGCGTCCCAATACTTTTGGTAATCTAATGTATCTTCGTACACAGAATTTTTCTAAACTGACCCTCTTCTTTGTTGTGGTTCTGTATCCTCTAAAAGGCCTGTTATTCTCTCTAGTTGTCAGAATGGGTGTGACCTTAAGAAAAGGTAGAGTTTCAGTGACACAAAGCCTGGAGCAATCCTAAATTGCTTGCATTTTAATACATTTTATATCTAGTGAAGTACCTGAGTTTGATTTGGTATAGGCCTTCTGCTTCGGTGAAAAGGAAAGTACTAGCAGCTGGTCAGTTCATGTGCTGACAAGGAATATGCTGATGGGGGGTAGAGAGCAGAGAGCTTATCTCTTTGCCCTGCTATTGTCATCATCTAACCACAGGATGGGAGCGGGTTCAGGACAACCTGGGCTTAGAGGAAGAAGTGAGATGAATGATGGTGGTCATCAGACTGAGGACATCTAGTGGAGGGGGGGGGGTTGGAGTACTGCGAGGAACAACTCCTAGACTCAAGGTAATTAGTGCAGCAGAAATTTCTTATATATATATATATATATATATATATATATATATAATGTGTTTGGGTAGCTTGACTATCAGAAAGTCTCCAACTATATATATATTATAATTTTTTATTTTTATTTTTTTTTATATTTTTGCTTTAGCGTAGAGTAGTTTAAAGTTTTGTTAACTAGATGCTGTCTGTGACCCAATTTTGGAGCTCTATGTTTACATCCTATCTATTTGATGTGTGTTAGGACAAAGCAGAAACTGAAAGGGAATCTTCTGTGTGTGTTGTGTTTTTTGTGTTGTGTTTGTTTGGTTGTTTTGTGTGGTGTTGTGGTTTTTGTTTTTTTGTTTGTTTTTTTTTTTATATATATATATTTTTTTTTTTCTTCTTTCTTCTACTGGTAATTTACTAACTATAGCCTTTTATAGATGTTCAGCAGTGTTTGCCCACCTAAGAACTGAATTTCAGTAAAGTTCCCTCTTAAGTCTCAAAAAATGTCTCTTTGCTATGTGAAAACTTCCACACCCAAAAATTATATATTAACCGCCCCCCCTCCCCCGCACATAGCCCAACTCTGTCCAGTTGCATTCTCCAAACCTGTGTAACTGGTCCAGCTAACAAAACGTCCCCTGCTGTAAACATGTCAAGGGTTTTTTTTTGTTATTTTGTTTTTTCCTGAGGACCTCTTTTCATGACCTACAAAGAAATATCTCTTAGATGAGATGAGGGTGTGCATAACAACAATGGGTGTGGTGTCCCCCCCCCCCCCCCCCCTCTCTTTTTTTTTTTTTTTTTTTTTTTTCTTTTCTGCAATAACGTCCTTTTTATTAACACAGGAGGCTGAAACTTGGACATACCCATATTTTTTTTTTCTCCTCTTACAACCTTGTTGATTAAAATACTAGAAACCTCCAGCAATTTTCATTTAGTGCAGTGAAAGAGTTTAAGTATTAAAGTGTTGGTCCTCCCACAATTTTATTCTTTTCAGTGTTTGGTAGATGATGTATGTAGCACCCTCCTGGAGTAGAGTAGGCTGCTAGGCAGTGGCGTCGCTAGGGGGTGGCTTTTGGGCTATAGCCCCGAGTCTCTGCAGGGGTCCCCAAGGGAAGGGGAGGCTCTCTGGGGACCCTGATGTAAGGGGGGAGCATTCTGGGAATATATACACACACACACAATATTTAGATGTGTATGACTTTCTTTACTATGCTGCTATGGGCTCTAGCCCCAGATCTTTTGTAGACCAAGCAACGCCCCTGCTGCTAGGTACATTTAGTTGGCTGTCCTATAATCAGTGGAGCAGAGGTTGATTATTTAGGGCTGCTCAGTGTCACACAGGCTGCTGCTCTGCTACTTCCTCCTGTCTTCTAGAGGATTCTAGAATCCTAGAGGGAGGAAGTACAGGGCAGGGAACTGGAATATTTATGGAACTCCAGACAATCTCTGGGGGCTGTGCTAGTGTTGCCACCTTTTCTTCAAATCAAACCCGAACACTTTAGCGGTGCACAGCAATTTTTTTTTTTCAATATAAACTATACATATATTTTGCTAATAAATAAGATTTGTAATCGTATGACGTTAATAACAAGAGTCTCCCTTTACATCAGAGTCCACAGAGTTCCCCTTTTACATCTGAACTCGCAGAGTTCCCTTTCACTGTAAGGGGGGGGGACTCTGCAGACTCTGATGTAAGGGATGCTCTGGGGACTCTAACATAAGGGATGCTCTGGGAACCCTGATTTAAGAGGGAACTCTGATGTACGGAAAGGACTCCGCTGTAAGGGGGAACACTGTGGCCTCTGGTGTAAAGGGGAACTCTGATGTAAGACAAAAACCATTCCATAGCTCAACTCACCAACCAATCTGCTGACCAACCAAATTAACCCGTCTAACCATCTGTTAAAAGCAGGGGTTTAGTGAAATGTAAGTAAGATCCTTCGCGCTATCAAAGTGGAATATATGCTAATCTGATACGTTGCAGCTAGATCTAAAGTGTATAAATGCACTTAAATGGTATAAAGTAAATGATGATCAGCGCAGCTTGATGATACATATAAAATATTAACAATAAATGATGTGCAAAATTGCGATTATGCAAATTGCTAATGATGCTGTGCAAAATAACTGAAGCAACAGTAGCCCTATGTTCAATGTAGATGAATACTAAAGTGCCTATGTTGTAACTGTGCAAATCCGCATAATGATGCTGTGTAAAAATCGCTAAAAAAAAAAAAACAATAAACAGTGCTGAACAAACCAATCTGAGTATGTGCACGTAATGTTGTGCAAATGCAATAGTGATTCTGGGTATTGATATACTAATGTAAACGCATAGTATATATTAAGCCCCGGTTCACACTGAAGCAGCGCGACTTGCAGCGCGACTGCCTCAGGCGACCTGGACACGACAGGGGCGGCGACTTGCAAAACGACTTCTATATAGTCGCCCCCAAAGTAGTACAGGAACCTTTTTCTAAGTCGGAGCGACTTGCGTCGCTCCGATTAGAACGGTTCCATTGTACAGAACGGGACGCTACTTGTCAGGCGGCTAGGTCGCCTGACAAGTCGTCCCAGTGTGAACCGACCCTAATGTGCCAATAGCCCTATGTTCAGTGTACATAAACATAGAATGTTGCAACTGTGTCAAATCTCTAAGTATATGCTAATCAGATAAGTTGCAGCTAGATCCATAGTGTGTAAATGCACTTAAATGGTATAAAGTAAATAATAATCAGCGCAGTTTAATGATATATATGGAATATTTAACAATAAGCGATAAATTGTGTACAAAATCACTAATTGCGATTATGGAAATAAAATAATTATGCTGTGCAAAATAACTGAAGCAACAGTTGCCCCTATGTTAAGTGTATGAATACTAAAGTGCTTATGTTGTAACTGTGCAAAAACGCATAATGGTGCTGTGTAAAAAAATCGCTAAAAACAACAATAAAGGGTGCTAAACAAACCAATAGCACCTATGTTTAGTGTACATAGACAATGAATGACTATGTTGCAACTGTGCAAAAATGACCATATATACAAACAGTAACAAACTGGCCAGTTATAGTTTGGGCAGTGGCCAGTTTTTTTGTTACTGATGTAAGGAGTTCTCTGAGAACCCTAATTTACCTTTGTGTGCTCACTCAGAGGCAGGAGAGAGAACGGGAGTCACAGACAGGGATGGATGGCGAGCTCACTCACCCCTTGGCAGTCAGCACCTCTCATCCAGATGTATCTGAGGCTGCTGGACTTCCAATTTCTTGCCCCCCAATATTCTTTTCTGAGGCACAGCACCGGGAATTGGAGTGTGGGCAGACACAGAGGGGTACGGGTGGGAGAAAGAGGTGCAGGTTGAGCCCTCTCTCCTCTCCCGTCGGTGGTGGGGGGGTGGGAGAATTGTTAGTTTTGTTAGTGCTGGCTTTGGGCAGCGTAAAAAAAAGAGTGCAACTTAGCGAACTGCAGCCAGCAAACCTGCTGGATAGCCATAGTCCAGTCTGAATAATGTGTCCGGGTTTCTGGCAGTTTGAAACCCGGACGCGTGATTCCAAACCCGAACTGTGAATCCCGGACAGGTGGCAACCCTAGGCTGTGCCCAGGTGTTGGAGAGAGAGAGAGAGCCCATAAATGGTCTAAGACCTGAGCAGGAGGGTTGCAGAGTTCCTCTGTCCAGTCCTACAAGAGGAGACCCTGTACGGGTGGCTCTGTCCCTGGGGCAGATTTCTACAAGCAGCCGTTTAGGAAGACACAAGCTAGGGGGGCCTATTCTCAAGCTTCAGTAAGTCCAGGGATCAAGTTGGGTCTGGAGAAGCTCACTGAAGAGAGACCAGAAGGAAGTTGTTGGGAAAGAGTCCAGCTGTCCTATGATGGTGAGAGTTTACATCTCCCTCACCAGGAAGAGCCTGGTGGATATTGGCAGAAGGCAACCAATGATGCTGTGGTTATGTGAGTAAGTGATGAAGAGTAAGTGACTGTGGACTCTGGAAGGATGAGGACACCATATAGATTCTGTGGGACTTTCATCTTTGTATTCTAAAACATAAATTAAAAAAATGCATATTCCACTCTAAAGAGTCTGAATGTTTCAACAGAGCATGAGCGAGCGCTATCGGGGTTTATTGTCACTTATTCGGAGTATGAGAGTTGGCCAGGCTGAATTCTTCCAAACTAGAAAAACTGGATTCCCTCCCTGAGCTGCGGCTGCACCCTAAGTATAGAGAGGCACGTAACCAAACAGCCAGCCTCCTGTATTCATCAGAAAAACCCTAAATACGTATACAATGTAGTACAGGGTGCAGCTTCCACATTTCACAGGTGAGAAAATTTAGTAGGCATGTAAAGAAAACAACCAGTGGTGAATCTGGGAACCAGGCCGTTTTGAAAAGCCCCCTGCCCTCAGACCCCCCCACAACCACAGCCCAGAGTTGTTGGGAAGAGGCCCTTGTCCCCATCCAACATGGGATCATCTTTGGACTCTCTCCAGTTTCACCACATCCCTTCTGAGGACTGGTGACCAGCACTAGACGGAGTACTCCAGATGTGATCTAACCAGAGTTTTATAAAGTGGCAGGATTATCGTTCTATCTCTGGAGTATATCTCCTTTTTTATGCATGCTAATATTCTGTCGGCTTTGGTAGCTGCAGCTTGACATTTCATGCTATTGATCAATCTATCATCTACTAGGACCCCCAGATCTTTCTCCATCCTTGATTCCCCCCAGAGGTTCTCTCCCTAGTGAGTAGTTTGCATTTATGTTTTTTGCTCCCAAGTGCATTACTTTACATTTCTCCACATTAAACCTCATTTTTCATGTAGTTGCCCACTCCATTATTTTGTTCAGGTCTTTCTTTAAAATTTCAATATCCTGATGTGAAGTTTTTGCCCTGCCTAATTTTCCACTCACCACTCCAGACCAGTCTGAGTACACGTTATCTTTCACTACCTTTTGGAACACCCCTGTAACAAGTTTTTTACCCAAGAGCAAACCTTATGGTCAATGTCTGTGGACACCAGCTTATAGATTAAGTGTTTATGGGGAACTGTATCAAGTGCCTTTGCGAAATCCAGATACACTAAATCCACGGGGTGGTTCCACAATCACAGATCCCTGTAAATCAAGGAACTACAAGTCCCAAAAGCCTTTGTGGCTGTCAGCAAGGCTGTATGTGGCCCCATGATGCCTATTCAGCTCCAGGAGCACAGGCATCCAATACACCCATATTTGCTAAATGTGAGGCTGCAGCACTGAAATGGTGGGGAGGCAGAAGACGCAAGCAACCAGAAAGGTGCATATACTACTACTTTTATTGCAGGGGAGTGCTATTTTGACATACCCTATATTACCAAAAGTATTGGGACTCCTGCCTTTACACATTCACAAACTTTAATGGCATCCCAGTCTTAGTCCGTAGGGTTCAATATTGAGTTGGCCCACCCTTTGCAGCTATAACAGCTTCAGCTCTTCTGGGAATGCTGTCCACAAGGTTTAGGAGTGTGTCTATGGGAATGTTTGACCATTCTTCCAGAAGCGCATTTGTGAGGTCAGGCACTGATGTTGGATGGGAAGGCCTGGCTCGCAGTCTCCGCTCTAATTCATTCCAAAGATGTTCTATCGGGTTGAGGTCAGGACTCCACCCCAAACTCGCTCATCCATGTCTTTGAGACTTGCTTTGTGCAATGGTGCGCAGTCATGTTGGAACAGGAAGGGGCCATCCCCAAACTGTTCCCACAAAGTTGGGAGCATATATTGTCCAAAATGTCTTGGTATGCTGACGCCTTAAGAGTTCCCTTCACTGGAACTAAGGGGCCAAGCCCAACCCCTGAAAAACAACCCCCACACCATAATCCCCCCTCCACCAAATGATTTGGACCAGTGCACAAAGCAAGGACCATAAAGACATGGATGAGCGAGTTTGGGGTGGAGGAATGTGACTGTCCTGTACAGAGTTCTGAGCTCAATCTGATAGAACACTTTTGGGATGAATTAGAGGGCAGACTGCAAGCCAGGCCTTCTCCTCCAACATCAGTGCCTGACCTCACAAATGCACTTCTGGAAGAATGGTCAAACATTCCCATAGACACACTCCTAAACCTTGTGGACAGCCTTCCCAGAAGAGTTGTAGCTGCAAAGGTTCGGCCAACTCAATATTGAACCCTACGTACTAAGACTGGAATGTCCCAATACTTTTGGTAATATAGTGTATTTTAAGACCCTTTCATTATCTTTTTTCCCTACTGTGTCAAAAAAAAGAGGAGAATAAAGACGGGTTTTTAAAGTTGACATTTGAAATCTTTCAAAAGGTGTGATTATGCTTCAAGATGAAAATAAAAGAGAACAAAATTACATCCTTCACCCTGCTGCAATTCATGTTCAACGAGCGTACAGATTGAACTATTACCCATTTCACACTGGAACAAATAACCAGAACAATTTTTTATTTTTTTATTTTTATTTTTTTTATAAAAATGTGTTTATTTTCCAGACCAAACTGCAGTAATAAACTGGACTGAAACAACAGGACATTGCAAACAAATAATCGATAGCTAAACAGTCAGTTCTAATCACCTTCAATGTACAGAGCCCCATTTCAATGGTAAAAGTACTCTGTATGCTTCTTCAGAGGCTGGACAATCAGACAGGCCTGCTGACCTCAGCATTGTTTTGCACATTTCCCCGCCTCTGAGGAACCCTTCAATAGCTCATTTACATATTCCAGTTTTATTAGAAGGTAATGGATGTGCGAAACAAGTTAAATTAGCACCTCATTTCTGCATGACTTCTGGTCCAGTTTTTAAATGTCTTCTTCACAGCCCTCAATTCTTTTATATATATTTACTTATATTCTTCATATTTATATTATTGTACAAATACGATTCTGGAACACTGCTTAGATACAACAAATATAGTTACAATAACATAGTATACTCCATTTTACCTGTGTACATATAATACAGCCATACCCCACTGTCAGCTGAGCTTGCTACTGGAATATTAGCAATGGCTTTCTGCTTCTGACACATCAAGATAAATTAGTTAAAAAAAAATTAAAGCTGAACCCCAGACAAATATTAAAAAAAAAAAACAAAAAAACAATTTAATCCAGTTTAATCATTAAAATCTTTCAATGTATTTTTCAATCAAGAACAGCTATTCAAGCTCTATTGCTCCTGCCAGTACTATCAGTATAATGCTGAAAGTTTGCAGACAAATGGAGAGAGCAGAGTGATGGCTTCATGTGTGTGCTGCTGCTCCTTGACCTTCCAATCAGCACCCTGGAAGTGGTTCTGTGGCCAAGGTGCATTGCTTGGCAGAAAAAGGAGGTCACCAACTTGCCATGCGGTGTGACAGAGCTGCCTTAATCACGAAACTGGATAAATTAACTTTGGCATGTAAAATAGATTTGGTATATGTATGTAAATAGCTGTTTCCTAGAGTTTAGCTTTAAATGAGTGTTAAATTATTGCTACCTGAATCTTTTTATTAAAGCGTAAGTTGAAATACAATGCACATTTCAGCTTTTGGGTAGATGCCATCAGGATGAAACACTCACGGTCTTCTTATATGTCTTGGGGATTAGTCAAGAACTCTGCATGTTTCCAACTCTGCCCAACTGCCACAGCCTAGAGTTAGTGGATTGATGGGGCCTAGAACCTTAGGTAGATATTACTTGGTACATGTAATATACCAAGTAATATACTGATAATGCCCCAATGGGGAATGTGGGCGAGAGGTGGGTTGCCTCAGTGTGTAGGCAGGTGCAGTCTATATTCTCCACTGCAGGTGGCACTCGACCGTAGTGGAAATGCATCTGGGGGAGGAAGTTGAGAGAAACTGGGTTTCTCTATGACTTCCTCAGTCATCTGGTTGGATGCTCTTGACCCTGGTGGCCAACTTAGACCAAGCAGAGTCTATTTAAGCCTCTGCCCCCTGGTTTCGGCGCTTAATGCGAGTGGCTAGTGTAAGGGGCAGCACTAGCGGTAGGTAAAGGTTCCGGTTGAGTAGGGAAAGAGCAGAGACTATGTCTACCTTCTCAGGAAGCTTCCCCATTGGGTTGGACTGGCTAGGCCGCACTCTGCTCCTTGTGGTAGATGCTGTCGGCAGCTCTGAGTCTACACACAGCTGTCTCTGCACTGAACTGTAAGTGCCTCAGTTGGGTGATCCTCTCCACTGGGCCTGTTTGTACTGTTCTGCTATTTCCACAAAACACTGCTTTTGTTAAATCTGGACTCTGCGTGCTTATTACCTGCCACACCACCCTGCACCTATCCAACACGTGCACCTATGAACTTCCACAGAAACCTCAGGATGTAGTTGTAATAATTGGTTCAGAAGTTTGGAGCGCCACACCAAAATGCTGGAGTCCAAAAGGATATTTTATTCCAAATGTAGGATAAAAACTTGGATCCATCTAAAATTTAATGGTGACCCACAGATTTGATCTAAGTGCCAGCATCACCATCTATACTAGACAACTTTGCCACCAAAGAAATTGGGACTTTTTAGGCATTAAAACAATACAACCAAGTATGACTAAAATACAAGATTAATCTTACAATACTCTCGTAAAATAATATGATAATATTGAATTGTATTCATACTTGATTGTATTTATTTATTTTTATTTATTTCAGTTACTTATATAGCGCCGTCAATTTACGCAGCGCTTTACATATACATTGTACATTCACATCAGTCCCTACCCTCAAGGAGCTTATAATCTAAGGTCCCTAACTCACATTCATACATACTAGGGACAATTTAGAGAGGATCCAATTAACCTACCAGCATGTCTTTGGAGTGTGGGAGGAAACTGGAGTACCCCGACGAAACCCACGCAGGCACAGGGAGAACATGCAAACTCCAAACAGGTAGTGTCGTGGTTGGGATTCGAACCAGCGACCCTTCTTACTGCTAGGCGAGAGTGCTACCCACTACACCACTGTGCCACCCATATTGTTTGTAGTTCCTAAAAAGTCCCAGTTTCTTTGGTAGTAAAGATGTCTAGAAAGGCCTTTTTTCAACCAGAGTGCTTTTAGGTTTCTTTAGGCGTGCCTTAAAATAATATCTAAAAAAAAATGGCCAAAAATTGTATACATATCAGCCAGTGGGTCAAGCTTGCCTTCTAGTTACGCAAAGCCAAATGTTTTAATTATGTACCTTTACAACGTCCTAACAACCAATAATGCCATCAGTTGATAAGGAGGACGTTGGGGACCTTCACTGCATCCTTGTTTGACCCTGCCCTGCCCCACTCAGCATTGGGGTTACATTATCTGAGTGAGGCAGAGCAGCTGAGGGAGAAGAGAAACACTGGAATAGTAGTCAGTAGCAGTTTGCAAAGATGTGTTTGGTTTCACCTCCAACATTGGGTGTCCTACATGTGTGTATGTTGCTGTTGGTTTAGCTTAGTTTTTAACATTTTAGAATGGGATGCCGCGAGAATGTGCAGAATGTTATGGGGTGCCTTGACTGAAAAAAGGTTGAGGACTGATCAAGAATAAAACTTTGATGGACTCAGTAGCTGCTGAGCAACTGTCGTCAAGCTGCTACTCCAACTAACCAATAGTGTTTCTAATATAAGTCTATGAAGTCACTGTTCTTTCTGAGCTCATCTAAGTTTTAGCCTGTGCTGAGTCCTTACGAACTGTTTTCTTAAGCCCCAATGAAAGGGGCAAAGTGGGGCCTCCGAAACACGTTGGAGGTTACGTTAACTATGTGTTTGGAATAAAATCTCATTTTGACCGCCAACATTTCGGTATGGCGCTCCAATCTTGTGATCCAAATATTACAGCCACTTAAAAAGGAGTTTCACTCTTGCTGCTTGTTTCTTCATCTACAGTATTTTACATTACAGAGAATGAAGTAGAAGGAGGAAAATGTCCTTTCTTGGCTTTGCCATGGCTTGAAGACTAAGTTGGAACTGTGGCAGGGGGAGATTTTTGAAAGAAAGTGTATAATACTTTAACTACCAGAGATTTTCCATCATGAAAATCTCTACCAAAAAAATAACAAGCCCTCTATGCTCAACTGCTAACCTCCCAGAGCTATGTGTAAAATGCATTGTGAGTGATCATTTGCCCCATTTATGGCTACCTGATACATCTTATTCTGTAAAAGTTGTGAAAATGAATCTAAAAATAATAAATTAAATTAAAAGTGTTGTGACCCCCCCCCCCCCCCCCCCCGTTACCTAACATATTACAATGCTAATTACTCCTAAAGACTGTCATAGTTCAGCATTGTACTGGCAAGTTTAACATTTATTTTGCTGAAGGGACATATTTAAACTAAGTTTGAGGTGGATCTTATGGCTGAGAAAAAAAAAACTACTGAAATATTAATATAATACAATTCTCCTCCACAAGATCTTTTTCTGATAAAATATAAAGGATTTTAAAAAACAATTAAAAACATAAAGTGGGCCTACTCGTTTTGAAGGTCATCTAATCTAGCTCATACGTCAGATCAGTCATTGGATCTTTACTAGGATACATGGCAAAACATGGGGAACAATGTTTGGTTTTGTTAAATAAGTTTTGCATAGTCGATATTTTGCAAAGTGCTGTCAGGTTAAGATCTTTAATTCCATGTGTCTTACCAAATGTCATCACAGGGCTGCTGTAAATTTTTTCACCATGCTACTTTTTGATTACTTTAAGTCAGTGGTCTCCAAACTGCAGCCCATGGGAGATGGCCCTTTTCTTGCCTTTATCTGGCCATTTGGGCACCATGCCATCCACTGACACTAATGATGGGGCGCTATTCCTCCCACAGGCACCAACGATGGGGCACCATTCTTCCCACAGATACCAACGATTGGGTACTATTCCTCGCACAGACACCAACGATAGGGCACCATGCCTACCTTGAATACCAACAATGAGGCACTTTTCCTCCCACTGATACCAATAAAATAACACTATTCCTTCCACTAAAACCAATAATGGGTCCCTGCTTACTCTCAATGACACCAGGACATTTTCTAAACCTACTGGTCACAGTTTGCCCCCCCTAAAGCCTCAAGGACACTAAACTTGCCCTTTGTTCAGAAAGTTTGGAGACCCTGGCTTTAAGCAAACATTGACATCTTTGGATCAATCAGACTGGATAAACTGCACTGCAGCTATACAATATTGTTAATATTACAAATAATAAAGAGTACTGTCCATCATTAGGTAGACAAAGAAAACAACTAACACAAAAAAAAATCTCCTTCACTAAATCAATGTTTTAAAGATTGGATTCTTTGTTCTTTTTGGATCTTTTAATTATTTACATATAACTTTGCCATCACTGGAGGGTATAAATTGACCCAGAAATGTAGCAAAATATGTTAGCTGTAGCAAGGAAAGATCCAAAGCTCAACAACATTCTCTCTTTTGCATAAAAATGTATATACCCTAGTTTCCATCTGCTACTCAATTTGTCTACCACTCCGGCTGTCCAAGATGACAGACCTCCGTTGTGGTTGGTAGAAGCAACTGGTTGATGTCTCTAGCCTTTGCCCGTTTTTGGGGATTGTCATTTTATTCCTGAGAATGACCCCATCTGGAGTCCTCTGGTTTTCTCCCGCAGACTCCTGTGAAGTGGTCTGAGTTGGGCTTTTAATAGGAGTTAGAAGAATTCTGGAATCAATTGAAGGATGGTCCATAATGGGAAAAGGTGGGCTAAACAGTATGAGACTTTGAGGTCTTCCTGGTCGGGACCTAAAAGACTTTGAAATTCCAGAAGGGCGTTCCAATTTAGATGAAAAAGGCGTGTCCCCAGAAGCCTCCCCATCTGAAGTTCGCTTGCGGCGAAGAACTGGAACATCTTGAGAAACACCACGGTTGTTGTCTGTAGAGGAATTCATAGTGGAATGATGAGTAGCATCTGTCGAAACTGGATCACTATTCTCCTTTTCCTCCACAGCTTTAACCTCAGTCTTTGGTGTCTTTGGAATGTCATTATGTTCTGTAACTTGGGGTAAAGCCTGCTTTACTGTCGAATCAGGTTCACTATCTTTTTTCTCAAGAGGAAGAACTTCTGAATCTGCATTTAACACTTGTAATGGCTGAGGAATTTGAGTGTACTGGACCTTTGGTGGTACTACTGGAACAGCTTTGGCTTGGCACATTTTTATCATAAATGAAGCTCTAACTGCTGAGACGCTCACTGGAGCGGAGTTACGACGTCCCGTTGGGGCATGATTTGCCAATGAGTAATCCGAATCGCTATTTTGGTGAGAACACGGCTTCTCGTTCAAACTTTTTGATCGATCATACAAAGATAGTGTGGTAGTTGTGGTTGATTGATGAATCTGCTGATGTTTTGTAACATCAGGATTCTGGGTGGATGTGGTTTCAAATGTAAAAATTGCTCCAGATGAAGAAGATGAATCTGATTTCAAGGATGAAGGTTGACTTTGAGATTCCTCTGATGATCCTTCATTGGCAATACCACTGTCATTTGGTTGATGATTATTACAGATATGAGTTGAGGGCTTTACCTCCTGAACATTGACATTAGGCAAACTATCTAAGGAATTTAACGGCTCTCTCGGAGTTACTACTGTAGTATCCAAAAATTCACTGTCCTTAACCCATGAAAGATCAGTTACGGGTTCTATACATGGCCTTCTCTCATTGTCTTCGGTTTTAAGCAAAGAATCAACTTCATTTCCACCTCCCAACATTTCAGGATATCTGGATATCATTTGTCCATGCTGTGGTTCGTTTTTAAGATTTTGGTTTATTAGTTGATCATTCTTTGATCCAATGTAACAGCCTCCATCCGCTTTAATGCCAGCCATTTTCAACGTCCACTGACTCGTTCGAGTGTCTTTACTGTCAAGGGATAAGCTACGTGTAAACCCTGGCCTTTTATATAGTTCCCCTGTAGTTCCTCTCCTCTTTGGTGGTATGGCTGGTGCCTCAGTCTCTACAACAGTCTTTAATTTTGGAGAGTGCAAAGGGCTTGTTACCCATAGGTGGTCTTCCCATAGTTCTTCAAGCTCAAATGTCTGTGCACCGTCCCCTCCAAGATCATCATCATTATCTAAAGACTCACTTGATTTTCTTTCTTCTGACTTATCATCCGTGTCATCTCCTTTGCTTACATTCATTATATCAGAAATCACTTGCACATCTTCACTTTCACTTTCTTTTACAACAGTCATTCTTCTCTCTCTATCAGCAGCCACAGGCTTTTGAAGGGCAATCTCCTCAGTTGGCGCTTGAGCGGTGGATCTTGAATCGTGCTCGTCAACAAGTCTTTGTTCTTGCTGTGTACATTCATGGGCTTCTTGAGGTAGGGTGCTGTCATTTTCCAGTTCTGTATTTGGAGGAATTACATTTTCTTTTTGGTTCCTGCTTTCCTCTGCCGTATTACCACCATCTTCATCTAGCGAATGAGGAATGTCCTTCCCTATATTCAGTTCAGGTGCTCCACCGCAAGAGCTGTCTTCTTTTACAGCTTCACTGCTTTGAGAAAATGGTGATGGAGCTCTGTTCGAATCTGCTGCAGTTCCTACAGAAGTAGAAAGTTCTTCTTCTGACTCAATAATCTTCAGCTCTTGTATATCTGACCAAAGAGGATCCACGAGAGTAATAGATGTATCATCCTCCTACAAAGAAAAAAGAAGAAAAACATCAGCACAAAACCACTTGAAGACCAGGCTTTTTGTGGCACGTTTTGTTTACAAGTTTAAATCAGTATATTTTGCTAGAAAATTACTTATAACCACCAAACATTATACATTTTTTTTAGCAGAGACCCTAGGGAATAAAATGTTGATAGTTGCAATTTTTATGTCACACAGTATTTGCACAGCATTTTTGTAAAAGCAATTTTTGTGGAAAAAATACACATTATTGAATTAACCTCTTCTCGTCCGCGCTATAGCCGAAAGACGTCTACAGCTCGGACCTACTTTGCCGGGAAGGCATCCATGGACATCCTCCCGTGCTCGAGCGGCCTGTGCGCCCCCTGCAGGGCACGCGTGGCACGCTCTGTGATCAGCGAGTCTATGAGACACGGCTGATCACAGATCGGAGTAAGGGGGTCGATCCCAACCCCTTACCATGTGATCAACTGTCGGTCAATGACAGCTGATCATGTGATGTAAACAGAGCCGGTAATCGGCTATTTTTTCTCCTCACGCTGATAGCAGGAGGAGAAAAAAAAAAGCCAATCACCGGCGGCTGTGAGAGGGAAATCAGCCCTAATCGAGGAGAGCCACTGCAGAGGCTTCTGTGCCCACCTGTGCCATCTACCAGTGCCCACAGTGCCACCTACTAGTGCCCACCAGCGCGACCTACCAGTGCCCACAGTACCACCCATGAGCGCCCACAGTACCACCCATCAGTGCCCACAGTGTCACCTATTAGTGCCCACAGTGCCACCTATAAATGTCACCAGTCAGTGCCTCATCACCAGTGCTGCCCATCAGTGCCACCTACCAGTGCCCATCAGTGCCATCTACCAGTGCCCATCAGTGCCACCCACCAGTGCCACCCATCAGTGCTGTCTTATCAGTGCCCATCAGTGTCGCCTTATCTGTGCCTATCAGTGCAGTCCATCAATGCCCATCAGTGCCACCCATCAGTGCCGTCTTATCAGTGCAGCCCATCAGTGCCCATCACTGCAGCCAATCAGTGCAGCTTCAGCAGCGAATATCAATGAAGGAGAAAAATTACCCGTTTGCAAAATTTTATAACAACTTATGAAACATGTTTTTTTTTTTTTTCAAAAATTTCTGTCTTTTTTTGTTTGTTTAGCAAAAAATAAAAACCCAAGTGGTGATTAAATACCACCAAAAGAAATCTTCATTCGTGAGGAAAAAAAATGATAAAAATGTAATTTGGGTACAGTGTAGCATGACCGCGCAATTGTCATTCAAAGTGTGCTGAAAGCTAAAAATTGGTCTGGGCAGGAGGGGGTTTTAAGTGCCCAGTAAGCAAGTGGTAAAAAAAAACAACTCAATATATACCCCAATTGTTTTATAAAATGTGAAAGATGATGTTGCGGTGTGTAAATAGATACCTAACATGTCACATTTTAAAATTGCACACACTTGTGGAATGGTGACAAACTATGGTACTTAAAAATCTCCATAGGTGACGCTTTAAAAGCCTTTACCTATTAAAGCAACTGTTTATGTATGTATTCGCTTCTGCGCCCGAGCACAGAGGGACAGTATATTTTTATACTGTCCCTTTATTTTTTTTATTTTTTTATCATTTTTCTTTCTATTGCAAGGAAATTAAACAATAAGGATGACAGGTCCTCTTTATGGAGAGATCTGGGGTCAAAAAGACCCCAGATCCTTTAAAAGCAAAAGATTCAAAGAAAAAAGATTTTTTTTTTTTGCTTTAAAAAAAATAAATTCTTTACTACCAGCCTGGACTGGAAGTGACGTCATGATGTCGCTCTGGTCTTCCAAAGCCATAGAGGGGATCAAAGAGGATCTACTCTTTGATCGCCTCTGTGACCAGCCAGATCGTTTCTCGGGCGAGCCAGTGGAAACGGTGAGCCAGAGAAACACCGGAGAGCGGCAAGAGGGGGCGCTTCTGAAAGCGTTCCAGCGGCTTATGAGCCACAAGGAATGCCTTCATGCGAAAGGCTCAACAGAACATCTGCAGCTCCTGGGTGCATAAACACTACCCTTCTGCATGCTGTATGGGCCCTTCACCTGTGTGAATGAACTAAAGTGTCACTAAACCCACATCATAAAAAAACATCAAAAAATTCTGTATTACATGCTGTTCATACTCAGTTGCCCATTATGAGATTCGTTTTCTGTATTCTGCAAAAAACCTGGTTGATCCTGCTGCTCTCTGTCTCCCCCTTCTGTCCATGTTTCCAGTTCAGCTAGGGATTTTGCAGAGCAGTGTTGGCAGCTCTGCACATGCTCAGTATTCAGTTTCTATGCCGAGCATTTCCTCCCTATCACATCTGAGCAGCCCCATGTGACTATAGAGTCACACCTGTGGGCGTATACACAGTGCTAAATGACAGCCCACTCCCTCCCTCCTCCATGCCCACTAACCAGCTAAACAAAATGGGGACAGGATATTACATCTTGATTGATGGAGGCTTCACCTTCCTCTTATTCTAAGACACAGGCTGGAGGGGTGAGACACAGACTGTGACTTGCAGAAATCCGCCCACACCATGTTATTGCCAAAAAATAATAAAGATTTAATTTCAAATTTAAATTTGTATGACGATTTAAAACAGTATATTGATATCATTTATATATTTTTACTCTGTATTCCAAATGCTGTGTTTTATTTATTTATTTTTTTAACATGTGACCAGCAACAGAGGACTAGAAGCTCCTCCTGCTTATGTTCCCCTGCAGACATGTTGGGAGAGAGCTGGGTCATGTGACAGCTGTATATTAATTAGTTTTGATTAGGAAAAAGGTACTTAGATGGGTTTTTTTTTAAATTAAAATACCGGTAATTACAGTGCCATCTTCCACATACAGAAATAGAAGGGACAATGTGAATTAAACAGTGTGTGTTTAGTATCACTTTAAACAAGCTCTTAAAATCCAAAATGAAGCCTACTACATGAACAGTATGTGGGCTGCCATTTAGGGTTTCCCACTGGAACTTCCAATTTTTCTGCTGGTCCTTTGGCGTGAATGCTTACTAAGCAACTGACGTCGAACAATGACAAAGTCAAGACTCCTGATCTGTATCCAATTTCTGGGACAGTGACTCAGGAAGTACAGAGGACATGACAGCCAAGACTTGACAACCAACCAAGCAACATCCTTTATGACAGTATTCCTGTAGGATGTCCATAGACTTGACAGGACCATTGTCAATCACTGGCCATTTTGGAGAGGTTCCTATGTCTTGAAGGCAGCAGGCACCTTCTGGCCTCCAAGTACTGAGAGGCAGAGGCATAACTAGAAGTGCAGTGCAAGAAACCATGAAAGGCCCCCCTAGCCCCTGAATGGGGTCCTTCCCACTGATCCCGGGGCCTTTTACTCCCATCTTGGGACCCTTTATTACGGTCCCACAGTGGTCCAACTTCCTGCCGTCTTGGGATCCCCACGGTGGTGGAAAGCCAGAGACCAGTCGCAAGTGCGACCTTTGCCACCCTGGTAGTTCCGCCACTGGTGTCAGTAGTTTTATTTTGTATGTTTTTTGTTTTTTTTTTACATATTTTTTAGTACTTTGGTGAAATATCAGATTTATTAGTCCCTTTCTCTGCAGCCTCAGCTGCACAGAATGAATTAACAGGAAAAGCTCTGTACAGAATTTCCCATTCATTCATAAACAGAAGCGTAGTAAACACAGTTTAGTATGCCTCCGTTGCGATTAATGAGCCTCCGTTGCGATTAATGACTATTCATTAAGACAAGGAAGTGACCAGTAACTGACACATTTACCGGTCCCTTCCCCGTTCTCTGACAGTGGGGTGAGGGGCCAGGGAAGCACACAGGGGTCTGGGGCAGCAGAAAAGGAATAGGGAGGCGGCAGGTGCGGCATGTAGAGAAACTGATGCCCTCCATTTCCTTCCTGCAGCCGCTGAATTTCTACAGGAGGGAGAGGAGGAGACATGGGCATTCAGCTGATACATGGAGGGAAATGGAGGTCATCGGTTCCTCTACATGCCGCCTTCCCTGCGGCCCTCCTATCCAGTTGTACAGGGTGGCCGCCCAGGACCCTTGGAGCATGGGGCCGGGTCACAATGGTAACCCCTGTATGTATGCCCCTGCTGGGAGGAATAGATCAACTGGGCACTTTTGAAAAATTTGCCTAACTGCTATTGCACATCGCTAGGGAGTGGCTTTTGGGGCTATAGCCCCGAATCTGGGGCCCATAGCCCAGAGTCTCTGCAGGGGTCCCCAAGGGGAGGAGAGGTTCTCTGGGGGACCCTGATGTAAGTGGGGGGGCTTTCTTAACGACCCTGATGCAAGGGGGAGGCTCTCTGGGGACCCCGATTTTAAGAGGGAGTCTCTCTGGAGACCCCGATTTTAAGGGGGAGGCTCTCTGGGGACCCCTATTTTAAGGGGGAGGCTCTCTGGGGACCCTGATTTTAAAGGGGAGGCTCTCTGGGGACCCTGATTTAAGGGGGAGGCTCTCTGGGGACCCTGATTTAAGAGGGAGGCTCTCTGGGGACCCTGATGTAAGTGGGGGGGCTCTCTGGGAACCCTGATGAAAGTGGGGGGCTCTCTGGGGACCCTGATGCAAGGGGGAGGCTCTCTGGGGACGCTGATTTAAGGGGGAGGCTCTCTGGGGACCCTGATTTAAGGGGGAGGCTCTCTGGGGACCCTGATGTAAGTGGGGGGGCTCTCTGGGAACCCTGATGTAAGTGGGGTGCTCTCTGGGGACCCTGATGCAAGGGGGAGGCTCTCTGGGGACCCTGATGTAAGGAGGAGGCTCTATATTGCACCATATTGCTATATGGTGCTAAGCCCACTTACTGCGACAAAGTACCCCATGATTAGGGGGTCCTACACTATCCATAGGTTGGGGATTCCTGCTCTCTGAACCATGAGAGCAATACACTCCTCTATATGGGAGAACTTTGAGGTCTCCACCTATGACACAAGTGGACACTAATGAGAGGTACTATTGTAGAAGAGTGTATTGCTCTCATGGTTCAGAGAAGCAGGAACTCCCAATCTATGGATAGTGTAGGACACACTAATCATGGGGTACTTTGTCGCAGTAAGTGGGCTTAGCACCATATAGCAATATGGTTGGACCAAATCCCCATATTTTTTGATAATGTTTTTTGAAAATGTTTAAGTGTTTTAAACTAGGCTTGCTGGAGGTAAATGTCTTTTTTGCATGTGTGCGCTGTAATATTTTGTTAAGCCATGTGGGGGACACAGCAAACATGTGGAAGAAGGTGCTCTGGTCAGATGAGACCAAAATTGAACTTCCTGGCATAAAAGCGAAATGCTATGTGTGGGGAAAACTAACACTGCACATCACCCTGAACTCACCATCCCCACTGTGAAACATGGTGGTGGCAGCATCATGTTGTGGGGATGCTTTTCTTCAGCAGGGACAGGGAAGCTGGTCAGAGTTGATGGGAAGATGGATGGAGCCAAATACAGGACAATCCTAGAAGAAAACCTGTTAAAGTCTGCAAAAGACTTGAGACTGGGGTGGAGGTTCACCTTCCAGCAGGACAACGACCCTAAACATACATCCAGAGCTACAATGGAATGGTTTAGATCAAAGCATATTCATGTGTTAGAATGGCCCAGTCACAGTCCAGACCTAAATCCAATTGAGAATCTGTGGCAAGACTTGAAAATTGCTGTTCACAGACGCTCTCCATCCAATCTGACAGAACTTGAGATATTTTGCAAAGAAGAATGGGAAGAAATGTCCCTCTCTAGATGTGCAAAGCTGGTAGAGACATCCCCAAAAAGACGTGCAGCTGTAATTGCAGAGAAAGGAGGTTGTACAAAGTATTGACTCCGGGGGGCGCCATACAAATGTACCCCACACTTTTCACATATTTATTTGTAGAAAATGTTAAAAACCATTTATCATTTTCCTTCCACTTCAATTATGTGCCACTTTGTGTTGGTCTATTACAGTGATGGTGAACCTTGGCACTCCAGATATTTTGGAACTATATTTCCCATGATGCTCAACCACACTGCAGAGTGCATGAGCATCATGAGAAATGCAGTTCCAAAACATCTGGGGTGCCAAGGTTCACCATCACTGGTCTATCACATAAAATCCCAATAAAATACATTTATGTTTTTGGTTGTAACATGACAAAATGTGGAAAATTTCAGTGGGTATGAATACTTTTTCAAGGCACTGTATGTCTGGCGGAAATCCAATACAGCTCATCATCCACATAACATCATTCCTACAGTAAAGCATGGAGGTGGTAATATCCTATTATGGGGGGGGGGGGGGGGGGGTAATCTCCTGTTATGGGGGGTGGTAGTATCATGTTATGGGGGGTGGTAATCTCCTGTTATGGGGGGGGGGGTGGTAAATCATACCTCCCAACCGTCCCGGATTGGCCGTGAAAGTCCCGCTGTGGGAGGTCTGTCCCGCGTCCCGGGCAGCTTCATTCCGGGACAATACAATGTCCCGGAATTGCCCCACTGGCCGATCTGATGCCCCCCTAAAAATTGCCGCATTGTCGCTGTCCCTCACTGCCCGCTGTACTAGTTTTGGCCGCGACCGCTTCATTTCACCCCCAGACGCTGCCTGGCTCACTGCCAAAACAACTGGTTGCTAGGCATGGCCCGCCTGGCGTCTAACAACCAGTGACGTCACGACAAGGAGGAGAGTAGAGCCCCAGCATTTAGCCAAAGGAGGAGTCCTCTTCGCGCCTAAGCTCTGCCCCCGGCTCCGCCCCTGACTCCGCCCCCGACTCCGGGTCTTCCCTGAGTGGAGCCCCAGCATTTAGCCAAAGGAGGAGTCCTCTTTGCGTCTAAGCTCCGCCCCTGGCTCCGCCCCCGGCTCCGCCCCTGACTCCGCCCCCGACTCCGGGTCTTCCCCGAAGGCTGTTCCTGCGCTGGAATAAAGGTAGGAGAAATGCTCCCTGCACTGCCCTGACTCTGAGTACACTCATGGACACTCTGCTCCCTCCCATACACTGCCCCTCTCCAGTCATGCTGTACAGTCCCCCCATACTGCCCTCCACTACCCCCCCCCAATATACTGCCCTCTACTACCACCCCTCCTATCATACTGCCCCAATCCCATCATACTGCCCCCCTCCCATTTTACTGCCCTCCACTACCCCCCCATATACTGCCCTCTACTACCACCTCTCCCATCATACTGCCCCAATCCCATCATACTGCCCCCCCTCCTATTATACTGCCCTCCACTGCCCCCCTCCTATTATACTGCCCTCCACTGCCACCCCTCCTATTATACTGCCCTCCACTGCCACCCCTCCTATTATACTGCCCTCCACTGCCACCCCTCCTATTATACTGCCCTCCACTAACCCCCCCATTATACTGCCTTTCACTGCCACCCCCACCCATCATACTGCCCCCCTCCAATTATACTGCCCTCCACTAACCCCCCCATTATACTGCCTTTCACTGCCACCCCCACCCATCATACTGCCCCCCTCCAATTATACTGCCCTCCACTGCCATCCCTCCTATTATACTGCCCTCCACTAACCCCCCTCCCATCATACTGCCCTCCACTACCACCCCTCCCATAATACTGCCCTCCACTAAACCCCCTCCCATTATATTGCCCTCCACTACCATCCCTCCCATCATACTGCCCTGCACTAACCCCCCCCTCCCATTAAACTGCCCTCCACTACCGCCTCCTCCCATCATACTGCCCTCCACTACCTCCTCTCCCATCATACTGCCCTCCACCCCATCATACTGCCCTCCACCCCATCATACTGCCCTCCGCTGCCTCCCCTCCCATCATAATGCCTTCCACTGCCTCCGCCCCCAACATACTGCCTTCCACTGCCACCCCTCCCATCATACTGCCCTCCACTGACACCCCCTCCCATCATACTGCCCTCCACTGCCACCAACTCCCATCAAAAACTGTAAAAAAAACTCTAAAAAATAAAATGGATAAAATATAATAACAAAAATAAAATAACAGCAATAAAAAAAAACTACTGATCCTGTTCACTGCCCTACTGATTATGTCTACTGCCCTACTAACCACGTCCACTGCTCTACTGACCACGTCCACTGCCCTACTGACCATGTCCACTACCTTACTGACCACTTTCTCTGCCATACTGACCACTTTCTCTGCCATACTGACCACTTTCTCTGCCATACTGACCACTTTCTCTGCCATACTGACCACTTCCACTGCTCTACTGACCATGTCCACTGCCCTACTGACTGACACCATTCACAGTCCACACTGACACCACTGGCGGAACTACCAGCAAAGGTTGCACTTGCAACTAGGCCCTGGCCTTCTGCCACCATGCCGGGCCCAATCTGCTGTGGGACCATGAAGGGTGATGGGATCAGTGGGAAGGGCTCTGGGCTCGAAGGGAATGGCCCATGCTGGAGGTCGGGGGGGCCCTTCATGGTTTCTTGCACCAGGGCCCCTGAAGGTTCTAATTACGCCTCTGCTGCACCCTGTATACAGCTCATCCAGTACCCTGTGCCCTGTATATAGCTCGTCTCAGAACCCCGCACCCTGTATATAGCTCATCCCAGAACCCTGCACCCTGTATATAGCTCATCCCAGCACCCTGCACCCTGTATAAATCTCATCTCAGAACCCTGCACCCTGTACATAGCTCATCACAGATCCCTGCACTCTGTACATAGCTCACCCCAGAACCATGCTCTCTGTACATAGCTCAACCCAGAACCCTGCACTCTGCATGCAGCTCACTCCAGAACCCTGCACTCTGAATGCAGCTCACCCCAGAACCCTGCACTCTGAATGCAGCTCACCCCAGAACCCTGCACTCTGAATGCAGCTCACCCCAGAACCCTGCACTCTGAATGCAGCTCACCCCAGAACCCTGCACTCTGAATGCAGCTCACCCCAGAACCCTGCACTCTGAATGCAGCTCACCCCAGAACCCTGCACTCTAAATGCAGCTCACCCCAGAACCCTGCACTCTGTACGCAGCTCACGCCAGAACCCTGCACTCTGTACACAGCTCATGCCAGAACCCTGCACTCTGTACACAGCTCATGCCAGAACCCTGCACTCTGTACACAGCTCATGCCAGAACCCTGCACTCTGTACACAGCTCATGCCAGAACCCTGCACTCTGTACACAGCTCATGCCAGAACCCTGCACTCTGTACACAGCTCATGCCAGAACCCTGCACTCTGTACACAGCTCATGCCAGAACCCTGCACTCTGTACACAGCTAATGCCAGAACCCTGCACTCTGTACACAGCTCATGCCAGAACCCTGCACTCTGTACACACACAGCTCATGCAAGAACCCTGCACTCTGTACACAGCTCATGCAAGAACCCTGCACTCTGTACACAGCTCATGCCAGAACCCTGCACTCTGTACACAGCTCATGCCAGAACCCTGCACTCTGTACACAGCTCATACCAGAACCCTGCACTCTGTACATAGCTCATGCCAGAACCCTGCACTCTGTACATAGCTCATCCTACAACCCTGCCCTCTGTATATAGCTCATGCCAGAACCCTGCACTCTGTATATAGCTCATTCTACAACCCTGCACTTTGTACGTAATGCACTCCAAACACTGCATTCTTTTATCCTTTTTTTAAATGAATGTGCTGGGATATGTATGTATCCATGAGACTCTTGCTTGTGCAACAATAATAAAAGCATATTTTATAGATACAAGGAAGCCCAAGTTTTGTTTAATGATGCCCATTAAGCTCCTCCCACTATCAAAAGTTTGACCACGCCCACATTTGCCGCAGCGCGCTATGCAAGGTTACTTCCTTCCTCAAGTGTCCCTCATTCTGAAGTTCAAAAGTTGGGAGGTATGGTAATCTCCAGTTATGGGGGGGTGGTAATATCATGTTATGGGGGTGTTTCTCTGCAGCAGAGACTGGAGCACTTGTCAGGATAGAAGAAAGAATCAACGGGGCAAAATACCCTCAAATTATTGAGGAAAATCTGCTGCCCTCTGCCAGAAAGTTGTCAATGGGAAGAAGGTTTTACCTTCCAACATGACAATGACCCAAAGCACACAGCAACAATGACCACACAGGGGTTGAAGGAGAAGAGGGTGAATGTCCCTGCATGGCCTAGTCAGAGCCCAGACTTGAACCCCATTGAAAATCTGTGGAATGACTTGAAGACTGCAGTCCACAAATGTTCACCATCACATGTAGCTGAACATGAGCAGTTCTGCAAAGAAGAGTGGGCAAATATTGCAAAGTCTAGATGTGCAAAGTTAGTAGAGACAAATCCCAACAAACTAAAGGCTGGAATTAAAGCAAAAGGTGGTCCAACAAAATACTGACACAAGGGGGGGGGGGGGGGTGTCCTTTTTCCAACTCTATTTTTTATTTATTTTTTATTTTATTTATTTTTTACATGTTGGTGTTATATCTTTCAATTGGATGTTATAAGTTGCACTGAGTAAATGCAGCTGAATAAAACAAAAACGGTATCTGTCTTCATTTCAAGGTGCAAAGCAACAAAATGCAATTATTTTAAAGGGGATGATTCTTTTCTATAACCACTGTAAATCCTTTAAACCTGTACTGTGCACACGGATAAACAGAGCATACAAGTATATTGGAACAATTTTCAGTCGGATCACGTTCACTGGATAAACTAAGCTGGTGGGCAAAAAATTCACAGCAAACGAATATAATTTTATATACATTTAGAATGTTTTTCTTTTTTATTATTTCCTTTTGCAAGCGGATAATAGACCCTTTCTCACCACTTTACAGAATAAAGCCATAAATATTGTCAGATGAGACTCCCCGACAAAAACGCCTGACATTTACGTTCATTATTCTCTCCCCCGAACATCTCGCAAACTCGACGCAGCGGTAAATAATGTCAGCGCTGACACTTTAACAATACAGCTGACCTTTATTAACATCATTTATCTCACAATAAGTCCAATAATATCACATTTAAAAAGGTTAAAAAGGGGCAGTGGTCATATTTAATAAGAGACTGCAGAAAAATAATAAATTACGACCATTTTTAAATCCTGACGTCTTAAAGTTGACCTACCATGCATACTGGAAGGAGCGCTTTTTTTTTTTTTTTTTTTTGCCAGGCCACCCCAACATTAAACACGGCGCTGGATACAGATTTGCAAAGGGTTCCATCAAATTTTCATTGGACACACCAGCTCCACCAACAGACCAGGCGCCAGATGGGAGAAGAGGACAACTCCTACCTAGGGTGGCCACCTCGTCCCTTTAAAACCAAACTCATATTAACCACTTCAGTCCCGGAAGGATTTTACCCCCTTCCTGACCAGAGCACTTTCTGTGATACGGCACTG
Source organism: Lithobates septentrionalis (assembly GCA_037952835.1). Classification (NCBI taxonomy): domain Eukaryota; kingdom Metazoa; phylum Chordata; class Amphibia; order Anura; family Ranidae; genus Lithobates; species Lithobates septentrionalis. The sequence goes on from JBBDGP010004984.1 coordinate 26,677, forward strand.
CGTCGCTTTAACTGACAATTGCGGCGGTCGTGCGACGTTACACCCAAACAAAATTGACGTCCTTTTTTTCCCCCCACAAATAGAGCTTTCTTTTGGTGGTATTTGATCACCTCTGCGGTTTTTATTTTTTGCGCTATAAACATAAAAAAAGAGCGACAATTTTGAAAAAAAAAAAAGCAATATTTTTTTACTTTTTGCTATAATAAATATCCCCAAAAAATAAATAAAAAAAAACTAATTTTTTCCTCAGTTTAGGCCGATATGTATTCTTCTATATATGTTTGGTAAAAAAAAAATCGCAATAAGCGTATACTGATTGGTTTGCGCAAAAGTTATAGCATCTACAAAATAGGAGAGATTTATGGCATTTTTATTATTCTTTTTTTTTATTAGTAATGGCGGCGATCTGCGATCTTTATCGTGACTGCGACATTATGGCGGACACATCGGACACTTTTGACACTATTTTGGGACCATTGTCATTTATACAGCGATCAGTGCTATAAAAATGCACTGATTGCTGTGTAAATGACACTGGCAGTGAAGGGGTTAAACACTAGGGGGCGATCAAGGGGTCAAGTGTGTCCTAGGGAGTGATTCTAACTGTGGGGGGGGGGATGGGTTTCCACTGACATGACAGCGATCACTGCTACCGATGACAGGGAGCAGTAGATCCCTGTCATGTTGCTAGGCAGAACAGGGAAATGCCTTGTTTACATAGGCATCTCCCCGTTCTGCCGCTCCGTGACACGATCGCGGGACACCAGCGGACATCGAGTCCGCGGGACCCGTGGGCGCGGTCACGCTGTACGCGGCGAGCACGCGTGCCCACCAGCCCCGCAGATTAAAGGGGACGTACAGGTACGCCCATTTGCCCACCGCTGCCATTGTGCCGACGTATATCGGCGTGCGCTGGTCAGCAAGTGGTTAATGACACAGGTTCTGTGGCTGATTAGGGTGGTAATTAAACTCACTTGGTGCCTTATCTGCATTTAATTAGCCTCAGAACCCGTGTAATTCATATGTGTTCGGGTTTAAAGGGATGAGGTGGCAACTCTAACAACACCAGAGCCAGCCAAAGTGGAGAATTAGGCAAGTACAGCCTCTTATATACCCCCCCACCCCCCTCAGGCTTAATGCAGTGCAGACAGGTGAACAGATGCACTTTCAAGGTGTTCTTTCCTATTAGCGGGTTACCTTTAGATCTTCTAGAAATTCCAGCATTTAGGTGTGAGCAGAAGGCTCAGGTGCACCGTCCAGGCCCCGCTACCTGCAGCCTATTGAACTCTATGATAGGCTGACAGCTGCTGAGGCTTGGAGGGCCTGGATGATGCACCAAGTGCTACTAAAGTTTAGGACAGAATGCACGCAGGGGCAAATTCCCAGAATGCAAGCATGTGGGGCTGGGCTAGTCATACCTCCCAACTTTTTGAGATGGGAATGAGGGACACCTATTAGCAAATGTATGTAGGAATAGGACACACCCCCTGCCATGCCCCCATAAAGGAGAATTATGCAAAAAAAATGATTAGTTAAACCCACAAGTGCTTTATTTTTACCACTACTATTCCTTTATATTGGCTTTTGAAGTTTACAAATGCAGCATTTTAGTAATTGGATGAAAGGTTTAGCGCTGGGAAACACTTTCTGAAAGATAAAAAGTGCATTTTATATACAACTATATAGATAAGACCAAAATGAGGGACAAATGAGGAGGAATGAGGGACAGAGGGACTTTGTTCCAAATCCGGGACAGTCCCTCAAAATCCGGGATAGTTGGGAGGTATGCTTGTGCCTTTCACCTGCATCTAAACTGTTCTAGTACATAAGAGCAGGGCCCTCTGATTCCTACTAGGGTTGCACCGATACCGGTATCGGTGCCGATACTAAGCGTTTGCACGAGTATCGGTACCCGTGCAAATGCTCCGATGCCTGGAACTGATGCTTTCAGGCTCGTTCTTTCAGCTGTCAGCGGGACTCCCCTACTGACAGCTGATAAAATGTAAAGAAAAAAAAAAGCCGGCAATTATTAGTTGTTAACCACTTCAGGTTTTACCCCCTTAATAACCAGGCCATTTTGTGCCATACGGCACTGCGTTATTTTAACTGACAATTGCGCAGTCATGCGACGCTGTACCCAAATAAAATTTTTGCCCTTTTTTCCCCACAAATAGAGCTTTCTTTGGGTGGTATTTGATCACCTCTGTGGTTTTTATTTTTTGCGCTATAAACAAAAAAAGACCGACAATTTTGAAAAGAGAACAATATTCTTTACTTTCTGCTATAAAACACATCCAATAAAAAAATGTAAAAAATCTAATTTCTTCATCAGTTTAGGCCGATATGTATTCTGCTACATATTTTTTGGTAAAAAAAAATCGCAATAAGCATATAATGATTGGTTTGCGTAAAGGTTATAGCATCTACAAACTGTGGGATATTTTTATGGCATTTTTATTTTTACTAGTAATGGCGGCGAACAGCGATTTTTAGCGGGACTGCGACATTGCGGCGGACCAATTTAGACACTAATGCCCCGTACACACGATCCGAAAATCGTACGAAAAATGCCGCATTCGAATCGATCGTACGATAATCGGATCGTTAGTACAGAGCTTTCGAGAGCCGATCAGGACAGTTCATCTGATATTATTCTATCGGACATGCACAGAATTTTTTTTCGTACGATGCCAGATCATACGATTTTCTTATAGTCGGTACTTCTATCGTTCGTAAATGCAATACACATGACATCACTTCCGAATTTTTATTCTGTCGTACGGGAATTTTCGGGACTTTAGTAAACTCATCAGATTCGACGTGAGATTAGCATGCAAAAAAAAAAAAAAAACGGATCATCATTCGTCCGATAATCAGATCGTGTGTATGGGGCTTAAGTGACACTTTTTGGGGACCAGTGACACCAATACAGTGATCAGTGCTAAAATTATGCACTCTCACTGTACTAATGACACTGGCAGGGAAGGGGTTAACATCAGGAGGCGATCAAAGGGTTAAGTGGGCTCCCAGGGAGTGCTTGCCAACTGTGGGGGATGGTTTAACTGGAGGAAGAGAGAGATCTGTGTTCCTGATTAGCAGGAACACAAGATCTCTCTCTCTTCCTCTCTAACAGAACGGCGGTTTGCCTTGTTTACATTGGAAGAACGCCGTTCTGTCTCTCCAGCGAACGATCGGCAGGTCCCAGCGGACATCGTGTCCAATCACAGCAGGTGCAGGTTGTGCGCACTTGCGCACCCCAGACCCAGTAAAGGAAACAACGTAAAGGTACGTTGTTTCGCGCAGTACTAACACTGACCGAAGCGACATGAAAGAAACAGGGATCATCTAGCTAGGACTAAACTAACTAGCGCTAATCAGGAGGGGAGTACGAAGGGAGATTCCAAATGATACAAGTAAACAAGTTGTAGTAGCTCAAAACTGCCATTAGATGTCAGCATACTACAGAACAATAATAATCTGATACAGTTCAATAAAATACAGCCAAATACATAAAAGTGGGGCAGCACCTGAACACTGGAGCCACATGAATCGGAGCTAAAAGCCCAGTGTGAATGAGGCCTTAGTGAAAAGCGGTGGCACTATGAAGGTGCTTACCTGATCATTGGAGGACTGGCTGTGTAGGTCCTTGCTTGGGGTAATCTCCGGTGAGGTCTTGGCTGTGTCAGCTTCTGCTGGTTTGCTGGGTTCCGATTCAATGGCTTCATGTAACTTATTGATCGCTACAAAATCTACCGGCTTCCTGTCTGCCACCGAGATTGGTAGGATATCCGGTAACTGCGACATTTCCAGTAAGATTTCCTTCAGAGTCAGAGTCCTGTTATCTTCTGTCAAGGCAAAATAAATGATCGGTCAGTAGAAACTCAAAAGGCAATCAATTGTTAAGCAAATCGTTTTCATATGTTTTTAAAAAACTATCTCTGTAGCGCTGCCCCCCCCCCCCCTCCGCCGAAAGAGCCGCTGGTCAATTGATTCCCATTTCCCCTCCTAGAGCACAAACAGCCAGGTACACAGCATTCCCAACATTCTCCCACTAGGGGTTTTATTTTGTGTTTTTATTGAAGAACAATGAATTTTTGTAATATTGAAGTAGTTATGGGATTTTTAAGGTGCATATACTAGTAAATAGATCCAAAGAGATACATTTAAAAGAAAAACACTTTATTTTAACATTGGTAAAAAAAAAAAAAAAATGTTTAAAAACTGTTTTACAGCAGGTACATGTAGTACAGTCCTTATGGATACAGCAATATTGATGTGGTTCCCAACATGTTTCGCCCTCAACCTGGGCTTCCTCAGGGGATGCTGTCCACTTTAGAAACAAAAGCCTTCCCAGGATCTAAGATAGATATATAAAACTACAATCAATGAAGACTGGGATTCTGCAGGTGACCATAGGAGGCATTTAAGGACCAAAGGTTCTAAGGTTTGCAGAAACACGAAACACCCAGGGACACAGATTTTCCAAAGCAGGACACTCGCAGGACTTCAGCTCTACATAAGAGTGTCCTGCTTTGGAAACTCTGTGTCCCTGGGTGTTTCGTGTTTCTGCAAACCGTATTTTTTGGTCCTTAAATGCCTCCTATGGTCACCCACAGAATCCCAGAATCTTCATTGATTGCAGTTTTATACATCTATCTTAGATCCTGGAAAGGCTAAGTGGACAGCATCCCCTGAGGAAGCCCAGGTTGAGGGCGAAACATGTTGGGAACCACATCAATACCACATCAGTTTTTTATCTATTGCTCTTTTTACTAGTATATGCACCTTAAAAATCCCATAAATACTTAATACTTCTTTATCGCAGGGATGTGGTGCTAAATTTGGTGTTTTGTCCATGGTCAAGAATTTATCCCCCAATTCATTTATGTAGGGATAGGAAGCACGGGATACTGTAAAACTTGAACTTTGAGGATTGCTTAACCCCTTCACGCCTAAGGGTAAAACAAATCTAAATGCCTAAGCAATTTTGCAACTTTGACAAGTGTTAGTAAAACCGTACATATCATCACAACTATCTTGTGCATCCAGGTGGATTATACCACGTTTTTTTCAGGACAAAATGGGGGAAATGGTATTGGATTGCTCCTAATTTTTTTTTTTATTATCAAAATAGTAAAAATGTTTTTTAGCTGTATATTTCTTGTTACTACCATAACCTACCACCAGAGAACAACCCAAAATAAATTCTCCTCCCGGTAATTGCAGCAATACCACACACATACACATGCACATACTGTATGTGTATGTTAGTTGTTGTTTGTACCCGTAGTACAGCATTTTGCATTTTTTTTATCCTACTAACTGACACTGATACCAATTAAATTTTTATTTTATTTTAGTTTATTCTACCCAAAAAATGCTGACCCTGGCAACCTTGATCTTGTTATCTTTTTCTTAATTTTTTAATTAATTTTTTTACTCTTTATTTTTCATTTTCATTTATTTAGTTATTTATTTTTACACACTTTGTTTACAATTCCTCTACTGCAAGAAGAGGAAGATACAATGTATCTCTCCCTAAGAGGAAGGTACCCAGGGGCAGGCTCACAGGGAATGATCACTGTGATAGCCAATCAGAGGCGATCACAGCGATCAGGTGACCCGGAACTGACAGTCCCGGGTCCCGATCGTTAGTATGAGACCCCAGCACAAAAGGGAGGTGCGCATATATGCGGCCACACGGAAAAAAAGCCCACTTCTGAAAGGCCACATATATATGTGTGGGGCCGGCGCAAAGGGGTTAACTTTTGGCTGACCTGCACAATGCCTGACGGTCTTGCACAACTTTGACTGCGGTTATTGCAATACTTTCTGTCACACCGTATTTGCGCAGCGGTCTTACAAGCGCACTTTTTTTGGGAAAAAAACACTTTTTTGAATTAAAAAATAAGACAACAGTAAAGTTAGCCCAATTTTTTTTATATTGTGAAAGATAATGTTACGCCGAGTAAATTGATACCCAACATGTCACGCTTCAAAATGGAATGGCGACAACTCGTGGAATGGCGACAAACTTTTACCCTTAAAAATCTCCATAGGTGATGTTTAAAAAATTCTACCGGTTGCATGTTTTGAGTTACAGAGGAGGTCTAGAGCTAGAATTATTGCTCTCGCTTTAGCGATCGCGGCGATACCACACATGTGTGGTTTGAACACCATATACATATGCGGGTGCTACTTACGTATACGTTTGCTTCTGCGTGCGAGTTCGGCGGGACGGGACGCGTTTAAAAAAAAAAATTTCTTATTTATTTTACCTTTTATTTTTTATTTTTACACTGTTCTTTTAATAAAAACAAAATTGTGTCACTTTTATTCCTATTGCAAGGAATGTAAACATCCCTTGTAGAAGAAAAAAAGCATGACAGGTCCTCTTAAATATGAGATCGGGGGTCAAAAAGACCTCAGATCTCAAATTTACACTAAAATGCAATAAAAAATTTTGTCATTTGGAAAAAAATAAAGAGCTATGAGCAGAAGTGACGTTTTGACGTCGCTTACGTCCTGCAATGCTATGGAGACGGGTGGGGGGCCATCTTCCCCTCACTCGTCTCCATACCCAGCCAGCAGAAGGACCCGATCGCCTCCGCCGCTGCCGACGGCTCAGATAAGCGGTGGAGGTCACTGAAGCGCGGCGGGAGGGGGAGCCCTCTCCCACCACCGATAAAAGTGATCTCACGACGAATCCGCCACAGAGACCACTATTAACGGAAACCGGACCGCCGGCCGAAGAAGAGGATACCGGGGTTATGGAAGCTAGCTGCTTCCATAACAACGATATTCCTCTTTAAAGTTAGGACGTATATCGGCGTGCAGCGGTCTGGAAGTGGTTAAAATAAACCTACCATTAAAATTATAGACCGATCATTTCTTTGCCAGTGGGCAAATGTACAAAATCAGCAGGGGGTCACAAATACTTTTTTTTCCCTCACTATACTTCCTGTACTCAGGTTGCTACATTCATTCACTCCACTGTATCTATGGAGGGAACCAACTTCAAAAACGTCTCTCTCTCTTCATCTTCATTAAATGGCTGGTAAGGTAATTAATAGACTACAGAAGGAAGATAACACTGTTTGAACTTTCAGTGCATGAATATGCAAGGAGAATCCAATTCTGGCAAGATTAACAGGTCTTTTCTGTACTTGCTAAAAAAATTTCTTCGCCTGAAAAACATGAAAAAGGAATGCAGAGCCACCACACCTAGGACTAATGCAGAGACACCACAAGGACTGGTAAGCTGCAGTATATTAAAGGATAACTAAACCTAAGAAAAAAAATGTAACATATTGTAGATTACTGGTCTTTAGATGTGGCGACTGCATTCGTTTTCAATTTTCCCAGGATAGTAACATTTTCAACAAGTTGTCATGGTTATGCAATAGAGTTTGTCTGTCAGCTTACCTGTCTCCATGTGTTCATCTCTAGAGACCAGCTGACCCTCACCTGACTGCTTTTATAAACTCTCCTCTAAGCATGGCTCCACCCCAGCACCTATCAGGGAACCCTATATTAACCTCTGCACTGCAAGCCAGCAGTGCTGATCAACCATTGTGTGTTAGCTTTCATGTGAACTTGCTGTGTTTCCTACCTCTGATTCCAGTTACCGACCTTGGCCTGTTCTCGACTATCCCTGTCTGCTTGTGACCCTGACCTTTGGCGTGTTATATTTATCCTTGTCTGCTAGTTGCCCCGACATTTGGCTTATTCCTTACTTTCCTTGTTGTTCCAGCCTGCTGCCTCCTTCCTCTTCTCCTGTAGTCTACCGTGAGCGTGAGCTGTGAGACCCTGGGGGCCGCGACCTGGAGCCAGACTGCAGCGCAGTCCATCCTCACCACTAGAGGCTCTGGTGAACACCTGCTGGCTCTTAGATTCCCTGGGGAATCTATGCTCTAGCTCCCAGTGGGATCTGTGTTAGTGATCCAGTAGACCTGCTTCCTGAACCTCCCAGGGTTCAATCCGCAGCAGTCAGTCCTAGGGTCCATTACCTTAGCGGTGCACTCCTGACTTCCACGGAGTGCATCTATCACCTGGTCTCAGGTGACCTGACACAAGTACAAAAAATATCTGTCGATATTGACAGAAATACAATGCCATGCCATTGTCACTTACTGTGAGCTTAACAGAAAGCAAAATAATCTTATCGCTTCATAGATACAGTTGAGGAGTGAGTGTAGCCACTCAGGGACAGGAAGTGGGTTAGTCACAGGGTTAACGTAAAAATAACGTTAAAAAAAAGCTAAGAAATAAAGAAAACAAATGCAGGTACCACCTCTAAGAAGTGGTAGGCTTTAATATCTAACATTTTTGGTTTAGACAGGCTCGAAATTTTTTGATAGCGCAGGTTAGAGCACAGCAGAGACCTGTGCTGCAGTGCTTGGCAATGGCCAGCAGATGGTGAATGTAAAAGGTTAATTGTTACAGCGACATAAACATGGGTCCCGGACACCCAGTGCAAATCTCATCTCTACCTTACTGCTCTCTCCTACACCTAACACACAAAATGCTGAAGCGCACTCAGTGAAGGTTGAGGTGATCCTACAGAACCACACATGGAAGCTGCCTGGACCATTGCACTGAGGTGATCCTACAGAACCATACATGGAAGCTGCCTGGATCATTGCACTGAGGTGATCCTACAGAACCACACATGGAAGCTGCCTGGACCACTGCTGAGCACAAGGACACTTTACCATGTTTCCTCATCTCTAGCTCATGTGATATCATAGATCACATGAACCACATGAGGGAGCATCCAAAAATTTGATAGAGATACCTCAAATCCAACCCTGGAAAAAGATCTAATGGAATCGCTTCCATATAAAAATGTATTCAAAACCAACTGTAGTTATATAAAATTATTTTAAAAAGTACAAATTAATACATAAAAGTCAGAGGACATATTTTTTTACCTTCAAAAAAGTCCGGGCTTAAATCTTTTAGGCAAGGCCTCCTGGGCTCGTGTTTCTTGACTGGTTCAGTGACATCCGGAGAACGAGATCCTGTTTTAAGACCAGATTTGCCAGTTGAGTCTGGAGATTTGGCCCCTGAGTCAGGCTCCAGTAGAGGCAGTTCCTCCAGGCTGGAGAGAAGAGGTCGGTCCTTGGAGCTGGCTCGGCATGGAGTGCTGTTGATGCTGATGACTGCTGACACGCGTAGAGGAACAGATACTGCAAACGGTTCTGAGATGTTCAAAGCTTTTCTTTGGTGTCTTGGAGAAGCTTCTAAAGGAAACAGGCTTCCAGGGAAGCCAGCTTTAGAGGAGCCATCGTTGGCATTATAAAACACCTTCCTTCCTTTCGGGGAGTTCTGCTCATTCTCAGAATCGTCCCCGATTCTGAAAACTTTCATCTGCTCTGGTGGCTGCTTTGCCTGAGACATTTTGGTGGCTTTGTCTTGGTTAGAACCTCCTGCAGCCCCAGCTACTTCTTCACCATCCCACTCGCTGTCTTGCTTACTGACATCATAAGTGCTGCCAGTTCCTGTTGCGCGGGACTTGAGGACCGGTATGAAGAACCCGCCAGTGCCCACATGCCTTTTGAGCCGGTTACCTTTATCGTCCTCACCTGTGAAAGGATGTATGAGTAGAGAAAAGTCACAAATTGGGCTTTAAAAAAAGGTTTGGGATTTTCATGAGGACATCAAAAGTATTTATATACAGTATACTATATAATGAACAGAAAGGGCTTCCTGTAAAATATGGATATGAAATAGGAAAGGATACCTGGGAGAAGAACAGAGTAAGGAGTAGATCAGAACAGAGTGTAATGGTGAGAAAAAAAAAAAGAAGAGAATGGAGTAGATGGGAGATGAGAGCAGGAGAGAATAAAGAGGAAAGGAAAAGAGAAGGGCTTGAAGTGGAGAGGAGAGAAGAAGGCAGAGGACTGAACTGGGGTAAAGAGAAGGATGGAAGGGGAAGGACAAGAAAGAGCAGAAGGGGATGAAGGAAAGGTGAGGTCTGGGGAAGGAAATGGAGAGTAAATGACAGGGGAGGGAAATGGAGTGGAAAAAAGATGGGAGTGGAGGGGGATGGAGTGAGCGCAGATAAGAGTGAAGGGAAATGGAGTTGAGAAAATACAAGAGGGGTCAAGGTAGCATGGGTTGGGGTAGAATGAAGTGTATTGGGAAGTGGAAGAGAGGAGGGAGAAGTTATAAAAAGGAAAAAGCCAATATTGGAATACCAAAAATTGACCACAAATCTCTGTCATGGACTTCTTCTAAGATGGAAATACCTTATATAGGAGCCCCTACTTTAAACCTAAAGTGAGAACGTTCTTTTCATATACTGTTCAAAAAAATCCTGGGTTACTTTACTGTAGGGACAGTTAAAAGCCAGTGTTTGTATTGCCTACACTTCCCACAATATTTTTTGGATTGAATGTTGGGGTTAGGGTTTCAGATGAAGGTCCAGAATAAGAGGATACGTTGACTGTTAGGGTTGGTTGTTAGGGTTTCGGATGAGGGTTATAATTAGGGTTGACTGTTAGGGTTAGGACTGAGTTACGTTTTAGGGTTAGAATTAAAGGAAAGTTTGACTGTTAGTGCTGAGTTTTAGGCTTAGAATTATAGTTTAGGTTGAGTTAGTTTATGTTTGTGGACACCTGGTTATCACATCTTTATGATCTTGTTGGCCATCCCATTCCAAAACCATGGGCATTAGTATGGAGTTGGCCCTCTTTGCAGCTACAACAGCCCCAACTCTTCTGGGAAGTTCTTCCACAAGATTTTGGAGTGTGTCTGTAGAAATGTGCCATTCGGCCAAAAGAATATTTGTGAGGCCAGGTATTGATGTCGGATGAGAAGACCTCGCTCAAAATTTGAGTTCCAATTTATTCAAAAGATGTTCAGTAGGGTTGAGGTTAGGACTCTGTAAAGGCCATTCAAGCTCCCCTACAACAAACTCATCAAACCATATCTTTATGGATGGTGATCAGTAGGGTTGAGATCAGGGCTCTATGGAGGCCACTCAAGCTCCTCTACACCAAACTCCTCAAGCCCCATCTTTATGGATGGTAATCAGTAGGGTTGAGGTCAGGGCTCTATGGAGGTCACTCAAGCTCCTCTACACAAAACTCATCAAACCATGTCTTTATAGGTGGTGATCAGTAGGGTTGAGGTCAGGGCTCAGTGAAGGAAACTCAACTTCCTCCACAACAAACTCAGGGTTCGAGGTTAAGGCTTTTTAGGTTCCTCTATAACAAACTCATCAAACCATGTCTTTATGGATGGTGTTCAGTAGGGTTAAGGTCAGGGCTTGGTGCAGGAAACTCAAGTCTCTCAAAAATAAACTCAGGGTTAAGGTTAGGGCTCTATGAAGGTCACTCAAGCTCCTCCACACTAAACTCATCAAACCATGTGATTATGGATGGGGTTTAATAGGGTTGAGGTCAGGGCTCTGTGAAGGCCATTCAAGTTCCCCCACAACAAACTCATCAAACATTGTTTTTATAGATGGTGATCAGTAAGGTTGAAGTCAGGACTCTATGCAGGCCACTCAAGCTCCTCTACACCAAACTCACCAAACCATCTCCTTATGGATGGCAATCAGTAGGGTTGAGGTCATTTCTCTATGGAAGCCACTCAAGCTCCTCTACACCAAGCTTATTAAACCACGTCTTTATGGATGGTGTTCAGTAGGGTTGAGATCAGGGATTGGTGCAGACAACTCAAGTTCCTCCACAACAAACTCATGTCTTTATGGAGCTATCTTTGTACAGAGGGGGACATTCATGGGGGAACAAAAAAGGGTCTAAGCCGAACTGTTTCCACAAGAAAGATACGCACAATGTCTTTGCATGCCGTAGCCAGTACTCTTCATTAGAATTACTTGAACTCATTTATTCAGAGGTGTGTCTACATACTCTTGGTCATATAGTGTAGATAACATGATTAGCGTTCCAAAAATACTTACCTATATAGTGTACAATCACAAAAAAGGATTTTAAATGCATTTTTTGGGCTGGAGTTTTGCTTTATGAAACCATTTTTGCTATAAATGTTTTCTACATCTTATGATTATTTGATGCATTTTGCTCGACATTTGGGTGTTGGACTATATATTCTCTATGTGTAATATAAATTATTAATTGTCCTAAGAAACCAACATTGAGATGACATTTCCATTATATTTCATTTCTACGCAAAACAAGCCCATGGTGATATATAGCCATCAAATCAATCAATGCCAGCAGCCAGCCAGCAGCTTTAGAAACAAGGATTATAAAGCTGCCATACGATATGCTGTACATCACCCTGCTGACGGGGCAACCGCATTACCCGGAAATATAACTCATCTCCTCTGTCGCTAGATTTTCTTGTTAGAGTTGCATGCTATGCAGTACTTTCTGAAGTCCTAAAGCAGTTCAGGCTCCCTCTATTACCAACATTTTCAAGAGGAAAATATGGGGCTGGCCTCCTTCTAAAAATGCTAGCTGCCTGGCTGTCTTTGGCTTCAGTACTTTCTGAATCAATGACCAAGTATGCAGCCAGTGAAGTCAAAACTTCTGACCTCCTTGCATTCTCAACATGATGGACCTAAAGAGGAATTCCAGGTGCAGATATTTTTCCATACAACCCCCCCCCCCCCCCCCCCTCCACCAAATGATTTGGACCAGTGCACAAAGCAAGGTCCATAAAGACATGGATGAGCAAGTTTGGGGTGGAGGAACTGGACTGGCCTACACAGAATCCTGACCTCAACCCATTAGAACACCTTTGGGACGAATCAGAGCGGAGACTGCAAGCCACGCCTTCTTATCCAACATCAGTGCCTGACCTCACAAATGCTCTTCTGGAAGAATGGTCAAACATTCCCATAGACACACTCCTAAACCTTGTGGATGGCCTTCCCAGAAGAGTTGAAGCTGTTATAGCTGCAAAGGTTGGGCCAACTCAATATTGAACCCTACAGACTAAGACCAGGATGCCGTTAAAGTTCATGTGCGTGTAAAGACAGGTGTCCCAATACTTTTGACAATATAGTGTATGTTGACATTGTAATCATGTGGTCACTGGGCCATGGGTGCCAGGATCAGTATTTGGGATGGGGTGGGATGGGGTGGGATGGGGTGGGATAGGGGGGTGCATGCAGAATGACGTACATGTACGTGATTTTGCCTGTACGTGCCACCCCGCCACAGTATATGTACTGTGGCGGGTTGGCAAGTGGATACTGCATTATGGCCACTAGATGGAGCTACTGATCATAGGAAATCACCGTATTAAACAAAATACGGTCAAAATTTGTGATGACAAGGTAAATTCTTGTAGCATTCATCCAGCAATTTTCTTTTTTTTTATAAAATAGTCCCCTAAATGACAAATGCTGCGCTACATAAATTGACGGTGCTATAAAAGTACCTGAAATAAATAAATACATTTATCCAGAGAGTACAATACAAGTAAACTTGCAAAAAATGCGGCTGAATTTAAAGTGAATATACAATGTTAAAGTAGAACTTAAGTCAAAACTTTTTTCCAGTTTGGATACAGTAAGCAAGGGGAATAACCCGTATCAGTTTTTTTTTTTTTGCCATCATATGCAGAGTGTGAATTTTCCAGGTTTGTACAATAGTTTTATGTTCACGACTGAGAAATATACTGACCTTCTACAGGAAGAGAGCACAGGGAATCCATACTCTTGGCAGGTCGGATCGTAGCTTTCTCTGCAAAGATATATATTTAGAGTTATGAGGAGAAAACAATACCCACGCTCAGCTGCATTTTATGGCTAGGAATCGGTGCTCTGGCTGCAGTGCCTCCACACTCCAATAGAAGAACTAGTAGTAAATATGCCAACATGTAAGACTAACTCTAAACATATAGTAGTATAATCAAGCCGGCTAATCGGTATCATTCATAAAATGCAAATCTTTATTGGCAACACGTAGAAATGCAACTGTAATAAACTAACGCATTTCGGCATAGCCACGAGGAAGGTTGCTATAGCCGAACGCGTTAGCTTGTCACAGATGTATTTCTACATGTGGCCAATAAAGATTTTCATTTCATGGATGACACTGAGTAGCTGGCTTGATTTTACTACTATATATTTAGTGTTATTCTTAAAGGGGTTGTAAAGTCAGAAGGATTTTTTTATCTTAATGCATTCAATGCATTAAGATAAAAAACCTTCTGTGTACAGCAGCCGTCCCAGCACCCCCTAATACTTACCTGAGCCCCCTCTCTCTCCAGCGCTGTCCACGAGTTCCTTGGCCGTCCGGGACTCTCTTCCTGACTGGCTGAGACACAGCAGCAGCGCCATTGACTCCCGCTGCTGTCAATCAAAGTCAGTTAGCCAATCAGGAGAGAGAGGGAGCAAGGCCGAATTGGGGCTCCGTGTCTGGACACACGGAGCTGTGACTCGGCTCGGGGTGCCCCCATAGCAAGCTGCTTGCTGTGGGGGCACTTGACGGGAGAGAGGGGCCAGGAGAGCCAAAGAGGAACCCGAGAAGAGGAGGATCTGGGCTGATCTGTGCAAAACCAACTGCACAGGGGAGGTAAGTATGACATGTTTGTTATTATTAGAGGAGAAAAAAATAGACTTTACAATCACTTTAAATGTTGGCATATTTAGCAATGAACAATTGGGTTGGGTGGGCCAAATACATAAAGATTAGGTGGCCCCAGCTAACACTGACACTGCTAGAATGTCCTACAATAGATTTTTGCCGACCATGGTGAGGGTGTGAGGTCACTCGGGGAATAACCCAACGAAAAGTAAAGAGAAAGCACACTTACCTCCCATGTCTTTCTGTCCTCTAACAAACACACTCCCATTACGGCTTAATTTGGATTTGGATTCGGTTCCCGAGCGGCCCAGATTAAATATGGATTTCCATTTCTTAGACTTCGTGGACAGTTTTCTCCTGAAAAGACATGGGGGGGATTTAAATATTAAACTCGGGGACTGCTTTTTGGCATCTACTGTCTAATTGAAAATCTATTTGGCTCTGCATTGGTTAGGATATGGGAAGGGGGTGGTGTAGCTCCTCTGGCTTAAGCTGGCCTTGGTAGGCTTCAGTTTTGGAAGACACCTGCTGGACTGGTTGAAATTGGAGCTGCCTGTGGGTGGCACTGTGGGTGTATCTGTGTAGGCATTAGCGGGTTCAACAAAAGTGAATTTTAAAATTAGGTTGAAAACGATAAAGTCACTGTTTGGCAGCACCAGCCATGACATCAGTGGCTGCCTGAATACAATGGCCGGCAGTGGAGATTTCTCCACCCACACTGTTAAGCTTGCTATACACTAGTAGAACTTAATATGGAATTTTACATTTTTAAGAACATTTGTTTGATTTTCTAATGGTTAGCGGGGTCAAATCGGCGTATGTGCCATAATGGTGGTGCCGGGTGGAAAGACCAGTACAGAGAGGACTGAAGTTCCCTTTTTAATTCACTCGATAGGGATAAAACTTTTTCGCAGAAGGGAGTTTAACAAGACTCGTGGCCACTCAATAAAATTAGAAGAAAAGAGGTTTCACCTTAAACTACTTAGAGGGTTCTTTACTGTAAAAGCGGCAAGGATGTGGAATTCCCTTCCACAGATGGTGGTCTCAGCGGGGGGCATCGATAGTTTCAAGAAACTATTAGAAAAGCACCTGAACGACCGCAACATACAGGGATATACAATGTAATACTGACATATAATCACACACATGGGTTGGACTTGATGGACTTGTGTCTTTTTTCAACCTCACCTACTATGTAACTGTAATTCAAAAAAGAAAAAAAAGCTTTGGTTTAAAAACAAACATTTAATAGAGGGTTAAGTCATGATACAATTTATAGAGCACTCTGGGCATTCTAAAGGGAAATCATAGCAGCAGCTGTTTGCTTTCAGACCCTCTCCCTATCTCTGTCTGATTAAAGCTTCATAAAGGACCATGTGAAAAATTAGCCATAAAGGAAGACTGGGAGGGAAAATCCTTTTTCAGAAAAGCAGAAAAGTGGAGCCTGAAAAGGGCGATGAGAGCTCCACCTACTAATTTCTTATGTTCCCTCCATAATAAAAAAAATGTACACAAAATGTATATACATTTCCGGCAGATAGTGTCTGGTCAGTTTTGCCCACATTTTACATTTTTGGGGCCTCAGATCTTTGATTGGCCCCCACAGATCTGGAGCCCCCCCCCCCCCCCCCATGCCTGCCAAAGAGCAGTGCGTTTCTGTGCATGTCAGGAAAGCACGTCATTTTGCACATGTTTCTGACATGCATAGATGTGAACCAAGCCTAAATACTAGGAGATGTAACAGCAATATGAAAAAAAGAAGATGCCATCTGATGAATCCCCAAATGCTCTCCATAGAGGGGAGATGAAGAATGATGTCACATGGATATTCTATAGAAGTAACAAAACGTTCCCTTTGTATCTCCCATTATTCTGGATACTTTTCTCAACGTGAACTCTTGAAAGACACCATTAAAACCTCAAGGACGTCCTCGCCTGGTGTCCTCCTACGCTCTTTACAAGTCCTTCTTAACTGACCTTCCAGAACACGACGAGTAAAACGACGCATCCACCTCCATCCCTCGCTGAGACATCAATTGCTGCATCAGTATCTGTGCAAAGTCCTCGGTGCAGCTTCCTTAATGCTTTATTATTTTGTCATTTGATTTTTGCTCTGGGCTATTCAAAACTAGGCATGCAGAATCCTTTATTTACTATTTAGATCTTAAGATAAAAAGGCATTGTGTATGGAGATTAATACTCTTCAGGGCAAGCTGGTCACAGGCACTGTCAGGCGTGCAGGGACAATCCTGACTCCTTAATCCCAGCAAGCGCATACCTAAACACCAAGTAATTACAAACAATTTGCAGAGATATTTGTCCTGTGAAACCGCAGGTACAATTGAGAGGGGGAGTGAGAGAGAAAGGGGGGTTGAGAGGGAGAGAGAGAGAGCGGCGGAGAGAGAGGGAGTGGGGGGGGAGGGAGAGAGAGGGGAGGGTGAGAGAGAGAAGCTGAGGGGGGAGAGAGAAAGGGGAGAGAGATGAGGGGAGAGGTGGGGTGGAGAGGGGAAGGGGGTGAGAGAGGGGGAGGAGAGGTGGGGTGGAGAGGGGAAGGGGTAAGAGAGAGAGAGGGGTAGAGAGAGGGGGTGAGAGAGAGGGGTGAGAGGGAGAGGATGAGAGGGGGGGGCGGAGAGGGGAGAGAGGGGACGGAGAGGGGCTAGATAGGGGGAGGGAGAGAGAGAGGGGGGTGAGGTGGGAGAGAGAGAGAGTGGGAGAGGGGTGAGAGAGAGTGAGAGAGGGGTGAGAGAGAGGGGGAGAGAGAGATAGAGGGGGGTGAGAGAGAGGGGGGGTTAGAGAGGCAGGGTGAGAGAGAGGGGATGAGAGAGGGGTGAGAGAGAGAGGGGTGAGAGGTGGGGTGGAGAGGGGAAGGGGGAGAGAGAAGGGGTGAGAGAGAGGGGGGTGAAAGAGAGGGGGAGACAGAGGGGGTGAGAGACAGAGGGAGAGAGAGAGGGGTAAGAGAGGAGAGGGGTGGGGTAGAGGGGGGAGGAAGAGAGAGAGAGAGGGGGAGAGAGAGAGGAAAAGAGAGAGAGGGGATGAGAGAGGGGGGTGAGGGGGAGAGAGAGAGAGAGAGAGAGAGAGAGAGAGAGAGAGAGAGAGAGAGGGGAATAGAAGGAGATTGGTGATTATTACTCCCTGACATGCCACATCCCTGTATACATGGAAAGCGAAAAATCCGCTGGGCATGGGACTTTACAGGCATTTGAAATAGTATAACAATAAAGTATTTAAAAAGTATTTATTAGAAAATGATTAAAAACTGAAAACATAGAATAAACAACTGGAAATACATCATGGTAAAGATACATAACAAAAGGAAAAAAAAAAACATGTTTTCAGTTTTTAGTCATTTTCTAATAAATACTTTTTAAATACTTTATTGTTATACTATTTCAAATGCCTGTAAAGTCCCATCCCCAGGGGATTTTTCGCTTTCAGAGGGGGGGGGGGGGTGAGAGAGAGAGAGAGAGGGGGTGAGAAAGAGAGACTCTCCACGACTGGGCTCCTACCTGCCCCGGGCTCTTGGGCAGTGCTTGACTGCCCAAATGGTCAGTCTGCCCCTGGGAAAAACATTAGTTCTATGCAAATTCTGGCAAAATCGAATGTTACTGGGCTATTTTCTCTCCAAGTTGGACGTACTTCCTTCATAAGAACAGAAGGAACATCTGTTCTATGCAAATGCTGGCCAAATCGAATGTTACTGGGCTATTTTCTCTACAGCTCGGATGTCCTTCCTTCATAAGAATTGCATGACTTATGAAAATACTGCATGATGGCCACTAGGTGGAGCTGAAAGTCCTAGTGTAGTATTTCTTCTGCTCATCAGCTCTATCTAGTGGCCATTATTTAGTATTTTCATGATTCAAACTATTCTTATCAATGAAGAACATTCGACCTAGAGAAAAAAAACTAACAACCTAGTAACGAATAAATTTACATGCAGTTTCCAAGGATGAATAGCTCTGAGAATTTCTTATAAATACCCCCTATAGAGTTGTTGCAGATAAATATTTGGAAGGAATATTGTGGATACCTCGGGTGCTGGCTTGTATTGGCAGAAAAAAAAAAGTGATTTGAGTTTTTAACCCGTCCCATCACTTTGAACCTAAATGAAAACTTTGGGTCTCCGCTCTGGCTTCTATAGCTATATCTGGTCAATACACTGTGGGTTCTAACACACGTCTAAGGAGGAAGCAGAACCTGTATATGTAAGGGGCTAACACACGTCTAAGGAGGAAGCACACAGAAGGTTTTTTACCTTTATGCAAAGAATGCATGAAGGTAAAAAACCTTGTGCTTTTACAACCACTTTAACCCCTAACCCTAAAGTGATGGTAATGGTGTCTGAATGGACACACGGAGCTGTGACTAAGCTCGGGTGCCCCCATAGAAAGCTGTTTGCTGTGGGGGCACTCAACAGGAGGGAGGGGCCAGGATCACAGAAGAGGGAGCTGAGAAGAGGAGGATCCGGGCTGCTCTGTGCAAAACCACTGCAGAACCACAGGTAAGTATGACATGTTTGTTATTTTTAACTAAAAAAAAAATAAAAATATAAATAAAACAGACTTTAGTATAATTTTAACCCCTAACCCTTAAAAAAAAAATAAAAAATAATATATAATAACTAAATTCCCTAACGCTAACAAAAAATACATAATTATTATTAATTATTATTAATTAATTTATTTATTTTTTGTTCGGGTTTGGGTGTTTATTTATTATTATTATTATTATTAATAATAATATTATTAGTATTATTAATAATTAATTTAATATATTTTTTTAAGGTTAGGGGTTAATTATTATTTACTCATTTATGATGATTTTTAGTTATTTGTGTATTTATTTTACATGTATTCATTCATATATTATTATTAGTATTATTATTTATTCATATATTATTATTATTATTATTATATTACTTTTTTTTATTGTTATTGAAAAAAATGTGTTTTTTTTTTCATTTGAGCAGAAAATCGCGCAAAAACAGGCCTTAGGGGGGGCCTTAGGCCTTTCTACCTTGTCCGAGAGACTGCAACCACCAAACTGCAACCACCATGTAGATGGATTTTTGGCTGGCAAGAAAGTGAATTCTTGACAGCCTGCAATTAGTTTGTATTTACTCCTTCTGTCTCTCTGTGTATGTAAGTTGGTGGGGACACCGGAGGGATAGATGTGGATGGCACTGTGTATAATGGTATAAAAATGGATACAATCAATAAGTCTGTAATATATAAAATTAAAAAAATAAATAAAAATAAAAACCTGACCTGTAGTTCTACGATCTGAACACTAGATGGCAGGCTAGCACTATATTCACCAATAGGGTGTCAATCATGAGCCAATAAAAGCTTTTCACCTTCTCTGCTCCCTTCCCTATCCATGACTTTTGTCCTACAAAAAAAGGAGCTATGTGGGCATTTTTTCTGCTTTTAAAAATAAAAATTTAAATAAAAGTATTTGGGAGGGGGACGGACTACTACGGCCCTTTAAAGAATGTTAAATGCTTTCCTAAAACTACTAGAAAAAGGCCCTTTTTTAGTGAAATGAAATGCTGAAGAAGTCGATCGGGGGGACGTTGCTGCTGTCTATAAGCAAAGCGGTTATACATGCAAGAGGAGTTGTCTTTCTGTCCATGCAGATCCTGAATTTTACACAGCTCTGCTTCTTAGCACAACCCTGGCCAGCTAGGCTTTAGGAGGAAAGAGACCAGAGGCTGCTCCAAAGCCTTCTCCTATATATCTGCTTATGTTGTTGCCTGAGCACCCGTAAGCTCAACTGCGAGCGCCACCGCTACCCCCCCCCAATATTTTATTCATTTTATTTGTTTGTTTGTTTATTTTCATGTATCCAGGGTGCATAAAGACATGGAGGAGCGAATTTGGGGTGGGGGAACTTGACTGGCCTGCACAGAGTCCTGACCTCAACCCGATAGAACACCTTTGGGATGAATTCGAGCGGAGACTGCGAGCCGGGCCTTCTCGTCCAACATCAGTGCCTGACCTCACAAATGCCCTTCTGGAAGAATGGTCAAACATTCCCATAGACACACTCCTAAACCTTGTGGACAGCCTTCCCAGAAGAGTTGAAGCTGTTATAGCTGCAAAGGGTGGGCCAACTCAATATTGAACCCTACGGACTAAGACTGGGGTGCCATTAAAGTTCATGTGTTTGTAAAGGCAGGCGTCCCAATACTTTTGGTAACATAGTGAACATAGTGTACTTAAAGTGATACTGGATCTTTTTTTTTTCTTTAAATAACAAATATATCATACTTACCTCCACTGTGCAGCTCGTATTGCACAGATTGGCCCCGAACATCCATTTCTGGAGTCCAGCATTTGGTGTCCATAGAGGTCGAATGCAGGACTCGGCCCCGCTCCCGCGTCATTGGATTTGATTGACAGTAGCGGGGGCCAATGGCTGCGCTGCTATCAATCTATCCAATCGTGGAGAGAAGGATGGCTGAGACGCGCCGACGGAAATTCGGGGCTCAGCTAAGTAAAACGGGCGGGCTGGGGGGCGGTGACAGCCAGGTGTTTTTTCACCTTAATGCATAGGATACAACCCCTTTAAAGCTGAACTCCAGGCAGATATATAAAAAAAAAAGTTGTATTTGTTGATTAATTTTATTTATTTGAAACATTTTATTTATCTATTTATTTACTTTCATTTATTTGAAGCATTTTATTAATTAATTTTTTTTTTTTTATGTATTTATTTTCATTTATTTGAAACATTTTATTTATTTATTTACTTATTTATGTATTTATTTTCATTTTTTAAGCATTTTATTTATTTATTTATTTGAAACATTTTATTTATGTATTTATTTATTTATGTATTTTTACATTTATTTGAAACCTTTTATTGATTTATTTATTTTGATTTAGTTGAAGCATTTTATTTATTTATTTTATTTTTTTTCATTTATTTGAAGCATTTCATTTATTTGAAATATTTTATTTATTTATCTATGTATGTATATATTTTCATTTATTTGAATCATTTTATTGATTTATTTATTTTCATTTATTTGAAGCATTTTATTTATTTATTTATTTCATTTATTTGAAGCTTTTTATTTATTTTTATTTATTATTATTTTTTTTTTTTTATTTATTTATTTATATTTATTTGAAACATGTTATTTATTTATTTCATTTATTTGAAACATTTTCTTTATTTATTTTTCATTTATTTGAAACATTTTATTTATTTATTTTCATTTATTTGAAGCGTTTTATTTATCTATTTACATTTATTTACATTATTTCATTGAAACCGTTTATTTATGTACGCATTTATTTCAAGCATTTTATTTATTTAGGTATTTTATTTTTTATTGATGTGAATCATCAGAGCAAAGAACGCGCTGGTAGGAGGAGAAATCAGAGGGATGGGGTAATCAGTGTGCTGCTTCTCCTTTCACTGTCCAATCAGAGGATGGGAGGGGGGCGGGAAGGAGACCTGAGCTGCGGCAGAGAAAAAAAAATCAGGTCTTCTGTACTGACAGTGCAGTCTGCCAGAGCTGTTTACATCTCAGGTCTGGATGGACAGAAATGCAAACCATCTGGCAGGTAAACAAGCCCCCCATATCTGGAGATCAGGAGAAGGTTCTACAGCGGATGTTATCAGTTCTCCCGCAGAGCGGAGCTTCCAGTAGTTGTGACGTCTGGGGCCGGGCCTGGCCGGCCATTGTTCTGGAGCCGCAGATGGTTCCATCAGCCGGTGACAAGCCGCCCTCATCCCAGGTGTGATAAGATCTCGGCGTGTGCCAATCCAGGTAAACACACTTCCATTATCGGGAGGAATCTCAGCCGCGTACAACAACACATTCCACCGAGGAGGACTTCATAGACATTCCTCACATACTCCACACAATGGAGGAGAGACATTGGCACACGCCTTGTTTGCTAAAGGTGACCCTGGTTTCCCGATGTCCCTCGGTGGATCCAATAGTGCACAGCCCTGACGGTGCCGCATCTAATTCAAAGTTTACACTTGCAGTTGGCGGACAGTAAAATGCGCCAATTTTTTTTTTTTTGGGGGGGGGGGGTGTAAAAACAAACTGCCCCCCCCCCCTTAAGCAACAAAGAGAGCGGAGTGTACACATGGCATGGTGGCAATTCGAAAATGATCCCCCCGCCCACTACAGACAGCCTAGTCAACTGAATGGTGTTGCGCCGCAACGGTTGTACCCCCATCTCTGCTGATGCCCCACTCGGTAGTATCCTCAGCTTAGCTGATTCCCCGCTCAGTAATACCCCCATCTCTGCTGATCCCCCGCTCAGTATTACCCCTAGCTCTGCTAATGCCCCACTTAGTAGTACCCCCCAGCTCTGCTTATCCCCCACTCAGTATTACCCCAGCTTAGCTGATTCCACGCTCAGTACTACCCCCGGCTCTGCTGATGCCTCACTCAGTAGTACCCCCAGCTCTGCTGATCCCCTGCTCAGTATTACCCCCAGCTCTGTTGATGCCTCACTCAGTAGTACCCCCATCTCTGCTCATCCCCCACTCATTAGTACCCCCAACTCTGCTGATCCCTCACTCAGTAGTACCCCCAGCTCTGCTGATGCCCCACTTAGTAGTACTCCAAGCTCTGCTGATGCCCCACACAGTAGTAGCACCAGTTCTGCTGATGCCTTACTCAGTAGTTTTCCCAGCTGTGCTAATCTCCCTCTCAGTAGTACCCCCAGCTCTGCTGATCCCCCGCTCAATAGTACCCCCAGCTCTACTGATGCCTCACTAAGTAGTACCCCCAGCTATGCTGATGCTCCACTCATCGGTACCCCCAGCTCTGCTGATCCTCCTCTCAATCTGGTCCTCACTCACCTCTTGCTGTATTGCCCCCACATTGTGCACCATGCCACTGTGCCACTTTCGCCTGCTAAGGTCCCCCAGCTCTGCTGATCTGCTGCTGCTCAGTCCTTGTGACGTCTGCACCACTCAGTAGCACCCCCATCTCTGCTGATGCCCCACTCAGTAGTACCCCCAGCTCTGCTGTTCCCCTGCTCAGTAGCACCCCCAGCTCTGCTGATCCCCCACTCAATAGTACCCCCAGCTCTGCTGATGCCTCACTCAGTATTACCCCTAGCTCTGCTGATGCCCCACTAAGTAGTACCTCCAACTCTGCTGAACCCCCACTCAATAGTACCCCCAGCTCTGCTGATGCCTCACTCAGTGGAACCCCCAGCTCTGCTGATCTCCCACTCAGTAATATCCCCCAGTTCTGATGAGGCCCCACTCAGTAGTACCCCCAGCTCTTCTGATCTCCTGCTCAATAGTATCCCTAGCTCTGCTGATCCTCCCCTCTCGCTGTATTGCTTCCACGTTGTGCACCATGTGTGACATGGCTACTTTTTCTTACCACGGACCCCCAGCTCTGCTGATCCTCCACTGTTCCTCCACTGCTCAGTCCTATCTCTCCGGTCTTTGCTCACCTTCCGGTATAGCATTCCCATGTTGCACACCACGTGTGCCATCTGCTAATTGCTCCGCTCCAGTCTGGACCCCGCTCACCTTCCTGCTGCTCCATGCCACACACCAGAGGTGACGTCTGTACCAGACACTCCTCAGAATATATACACATGAACTGGAAGTGATTGCTGATGGCATCTTTCTGGTTCGCTTGTTGGTTTCCCAGTGCATCCTGGGATATCTCATACCTGCAATACCTCCAAAACAAAGCGAAGCTAACACTGAATAAAAGCCCCTCCAAAGCTGCAGGTGCTGTTAGCGAGCGTTGTCATAGACTTCTATGGAGGCTTTGGAGATACTTTGAAGCACCAAGAAAGCAACATGGGGAATAATTTTTGAAGTGAAGCAAACGCAATGTGTGAACAGGACTGTAAG
This sequence comes from Lithobates septentrionalis, assembly GCA_037952835.1. Taxonomy (NCBI): domain Eukaryota; kingdom Metazoa; phylum Chordata; class Amphibia; order Anura; family Ranidae; genus Lithobates; species Lithobates septentrionalis. The sequence goes on from JBBDGP010004984.1 coordinate 51,063, forward strand.
ATAACAATTTTATTTAAGGACAGGGGCTGTGATTGGCATTCAGAGTGCTTAAAAAATGCATGTTCAATGCTACATTTTGAAGCAAGTGTGAACGAGCCCCTTAGTGTTGCACGCTCATGAAACTTACTTGTTTTCTGGCGGATCGATGACTGTGTGGAATAAGGTCCCGCTGACTGGTACAATCTCGGGTAAGCTGTTTTCCCGTCTCTCCTTTCTGGCCGGGTGAGTGGCGGAGAGACTCCTGGCCTGTGCCTCCTCCAGACTGACAAGCTTCATCGGCAGGGATCCAGAGGGTAGGGTCATGCTCTTCACTATCCGGCATTCTGCAGAGGGAGGAGAAAGAGGACATTACTACATAATCTTTGGAGAGCATTTAGCCCCATTCACACCTCCAAAATGAAGCTCCAAAATGCTGGAGGAGAAAAAGATCAATTATTCTCTATGGAGATGATTCACATCTTAGCAAAAGAAAAAAAAAACATTTTCGCAGTTAACATTGCTTGTACTGCTTCTTTTTTTTTGTTTTTTTTGTTTTGTTTATTTTTAATGTTGCCTTGCAGTGCCACAAGCCAAAGTTTTAAGCCAAATACACGGAAATCTCTCTGAATGCAAGCCCACAAATTTTGCGGTGAAGTAATGGATTCTGGGATCTTTTTGGATCCCTCGCCAAGGCTGCATTCGCACCTGAGCCCTTGGGCATTTTGTCGTACGGTTATGTCTTTTTGAGTGTTTCTGTACAGCGTTTTTAAAGGGTTTTTCAGCTTTGTTTTTTTTTTTTTTATTAGCCAACAGAGAAATGTATAATTTGTTTCATCATTTGTTGCTACTGTATCTTTTTCAGATTTTTAATTATTTTTATTTATTTATTCATTTGTTTGTTAGAGGGTAGGTTTAGGAGTTAATGTATTTGTTTTTCTTTATTATTTTTTTTATTTTTTTTACTTTTTATTTTTTTGTTAGGTTAGGGGTTAGGATTAGGGGTTAATATTAGGGTTAGGGGTTAGGGATTAATATTAAGGTTAGGGGTTAGGATTAGGGCTTGGAGTTAGGGCTTGTGGATCATTTATTTTATTTCTATGTATTATTATTATTTTTATTGTTATTTATAATTATTTATTCTTTTATTTATTTTTATTTAATTATTGCAATTGAGCAGAAAAATGCACAACCAAACGTACAAAAACACTCAAAAGCATGCAAAGCGTGCGTTATCTGAGGAAGAAATTGCTCAAGGAACAACTAGCAACTTTTGGAGGAACCCTCATGGAACCCCTAGAAACCTCTGGAGGAACTTTCAAGAAACTCCAAGAAACCTCTGAAGGAACCCTCAAGGAACTCCTAGCAACCTCTGGAGGAACCCTCAAGAAACCCCTAGCAACCTCTGGAGGAACCCTCAAAAAAACCCTAGCAACCTCTGAAGGAACTCTCAAGAAACCCCTAGCAACCTCTGGTGGAACCCTCAAGAAACCCCTAGCAACCACAAGGAATCTCTAGCAACCTATAAAGGAACCCTTAAAAAAACCCTAGCAACCTCTGAAGGAACCCTCAAGGAACTCCTAGCAACCTCTGGGGAAACCCTCAAGAAACCCCTAGCAACCTCTGGAGGAACCCTCAAGAAACCTCTAGCAACCTCGAGGAATCCCTAGCAACCTATGAAGGAACCCGCAAAAAACCTCTAGCAACCTCTGAAGGAACTCTCAAGAAACCCCTAGCAACCTCTGGAGGAACCCTCAAGAAACCCCTAGCAACCTTGAGAAATCCCTAGCAACCTATGAAGGAACCCTCAAAAAACCCCTACCAACCTCTGAAGGAACCCTCAAGGAACCCCTAACAACCTCTGAAGGAATCCTCAAGGAACCCATAGCAACCTCTGGAGGAACCCTCAAGGAACCCATATCAACCTTTGGAGGAACCCCTAACAACCTCCAGAGGAACCCACAAGGAACCACAGGCAATCTCTGGAGGAACCTTAGGGTTTCATGGTACACATGTTCGAATATTTGTTTTAAAGATTTTATTTGCTTTTAACATTTGATTTTGGAATGAATGGACTTTATCAAACGAAAACCACATAAACTGTTAGAATTTTCATTTGAAATTATACCTATTTATGGCCAGCTTAAGCCATGGTTTCCATACCATGCAGTGATGAGTGCTAACAGGCATTAAACTTCAGTACCTGGGCATAAATGACTCCATAATATTAGTCCATGCCTGTACTATGAACCAAAGATTCTCTACACCCATTGTCCATAAATGAAGAATAATTAGGTTTTCGGGGTTTTTTGGATTTATGGTGGAAGTGAAGACTCATAAATATTTTGTCTGGGTTTTTTTTGCAACCAAGCAACACAGGAGATGACATGAACATGAGCCCGGTTTCCATGTCATTGTCATTGAATAATATTTGGAAAGCCTCTGAGTACTCTAGTAAAGGACAAACAAGAACACTGCAAAGTGAAAACAGAACCGACACATCATACTCTGGCACCGAGAGGCGCAACAACAGCTCAATTACCATAATAAACCTTGTTTGACTGGGGACAAGGGATGGCCCGGCCAAAAATCCAGAGGATTTATTTGTGAATAAGAACGCGCTATGTTTTTGTTTACTCTGCGATGGCTGCCAAAGTTGGATTAGTGCAAGAAGTCCTATTTTTTTCAATGAGGTTTGTAGGCTCTGTCACTGGAATCACATAGTCATGTTGTTTTCGTAGAAAATTAAACTTAAAGTCAACTCCGGGAGAGCCTGGTGCTGGTAATTTACAGCAAGAGGGATCCCTCACTGAGGACCGGAGTGAATGGTGTAGCAGGCCAACATCTAAAAAGTAAAAATATGTCCTCTACACCATTGCTAGTCAACTTACAAGGTGTAGGACCCTCAGCTGCATCCCCAGACACCACCAATATGTTCTGTATATGTAAGATGACAGGGGATGGTCAGAGATTGCAGACATACAAGAGACTGTCAGAGACTTCAGAAATACTACAGGAGATTGTCAGAAACTGCAGATATACTAGAAGAGGCTGTGAGAGATTGCAGACATGCTACAAGAGATGGTCAGAGACTGTAGGGACTGTAGGGATGCTATAGAACACTGTCAGAGACTTCAGACATACTAGAGGAGATGGTCAGAGACTACAGACATGATACAGGAGATGGTCAGAGGTGGCAGATATACTACAGGAGATGGTCAGAAACCATAGACATACTACCGGAGATGGTCAGAAACCATAGACATGCTACAGGAGATGGTCAGAGATGGCAGAAATATTACAGGAGACTTCCAAAAGACTGTAGATATGCTACAGGAGATGATCAGAGGCTGCAGAAATGCTACAGGTGACTGTCACAGACTCCATTCACTAACTACAATAGATGGTCAGACACTTTAGACATGCTATAGGTGATGATCAGAGACTGTAGACACACTACAGGAGATGGTCAGAGACTGTCGACATACTACAGGAGATGGTCAGAGACTGTAGACATACTAGAGGAGATGGTGAGAGACTGCAGACATGATACAGGAGATGGTCAGAGGTGGCAGACATAGTACAGGAGATGGTCAGAAACCATAGACATACTACAGGAGATGGTCAGAAACCATAGACATGCTACAGGAGATGGTCAGAGATGGCAGAAATATTACAGGAGACTTCCAAAAGACTGTAGATATGCTACAGGAGATGATCAGAGGCTGCAGAAATGCTACAGGTGACTGTCACAGACTCAATTCACTAACTACAATAGATGGTCAGACACTTTAGACATGCTATAGGTGATGATCAGACACTTTAGACATGCTATAGGTGATGATCAGAGACTGTAGACATACTACAGGAGATGGTCAGAGACTGCAGATATACTACAGGAGATGGTCAGAGACTTTAGACATGCTAAAGGAGATGGCCAGAGACTGTAGACATACTACAGGAGATGGACAAGAGACTGCAGACATGATACAAGACATGGTCAGAGACTGCAGATATGCTACAGGAGATGGTCAGAGACGGCAGACATGTTACAGGAGATATTATGTTTTAGACTTTAACACCCAAAACCTTTTTCCCCCCTGGACCAATTGAATCGAAACACGTTGGGGTTAACTGCTATTTGCAATTGAGGGAAAATCGGGAACATAGAAGTTGGATGTCCTGCCAGGTTACCTGGTACGGGAAGTTTGTTGGCTGGGAAGTGGTCCTCTTCTTTCTGCTTGATGGGAGCGGGTGGGTCCTTACTGAAGATCTGTTCCATGTGATTGAGGATAAACTCGATGACAACTTGTTGAACCCGAACTTCAAGAAACGCTGCATCTCCGTTACACCCTGAATCCTCTATTTCTTTACACCTGGAAGAAAATATTTGCTGTGAAAAAAAATCCTGTCCTTCAGGAACTACTGTAAGAAGATGAATCTGAGACCACTTGATCCTTCATCGGCCCCAGTACAAAGAATAGTGGAAGATGGCTACTGTGATGACATCAAGCTTTCCAATCCTTCTAACATTCATAACAAAAGAGAAAAATTATCATTATCATTTTGTCTAATGATGTCATGACTCACACGTTGACTTTTCAAACAGAAAAAAATCATAGTAAACAGCACAACCGGATCAGTGGCCCTAATTTTCTCTACTGTAAGTAAGGATTGCAGCTTGGTCACATCAATGCCCCCAGCCTGTGATTGGACAATGGAGGAAAAGCAGCACATTGACTGCTTTCTCCTCTTAAAGGCACCTTCAGTCTTTTGACTGCCAAGCAGTAAAGTTATGATTAATTGGCTGAGAGGGCTGCCTCTCCCACTCCCAGTCTGAGTGGTGCTGCAAGAGGTCACAGGGGGACATATTCAGGACTTTATGGCAGCTCTATGAAAAAAAATACATTTGAAGAGCTTTTAATGGACACATACCTGAATTAAAGGTTGTGTTCACATCTTTCTGGAGTTCATTTTTTGTTTTTTTTCTAAGACGAACTGAAAGAGCCCATAACTCATAACTGGAATAAATGTTTGGGGGGTGGGGGAAGGTGAACCTTGGAGACTTATTAAAGTCAGTCCACCAAAAAAACTTTATTTATGTTTTTATTAGAGGCTGAAGGATTAAATCAGCTCATGTTTTGTTAACTCCTTTGAAGACCCCTCTGGGAAGGTCTCTATGATTGGATTCTCAGGTTTGTACCCCCTGCCACCTCTTTTACAGGAGTATGTTGGTGGTCTGGTGCTACATACACCAACATACAGTCAAGGAAGGATCGTTCTCTTGGAAGGTTGGCAGCCACCAGGACTCACAGGAGCAACATCAAAACTTTTAAACTGTTTCATGGAATCCTGGAAGACCCAAATCCAAGTGCCATCACAACCACCACATTAGAACAACCTCTATTAGGAGGCCACACTCTTCTATTTGTTAACTATTTACTGAAAGCCCAAATCAAAATGATTTTTTTTTGATTGTCCACCATTTCTAAAAATCAAAAAAACAGCTCTCAGTGACAGCGCAATATGCTATTTTTGGCATTTCCCCCTACTGACTTACTTTTGGGTTGAATAATGCCCAGAGTCATTCAACCCACTTCCTGTTAAACCAGAAAACCAAGGACTCAAGCCTTGGAGGTACACCACAAAGCCACCATGGGATCAACAGAAGAATGCTACAGAGAATGATGTTTTTCTTGGCGCCTCTCTGCAACTTTCAGGACCTGCCTACTGCCAGAAGAAGAGAAAGAGGACCTGAGGCATCACATGCCCAGACCAAAGATCACTGGAAAAAGGATGATGTGTTAGGGGAGCAGGTCCACTCTTTAACCCGTTCTTGCTGGACCCAGTGGTAATGAGCTTGTCTTAAAAGCAGGACTGGACTGGGACAAAAAATAGACCCATGCATTTTAGACTGAGCAGCCCATTTTTATTTTTTTTTAATCAGAACCTTACTGTGAGAGGAGGACCCAGGCTTTTTGGATGGCGACAGACCAGCACAGCACCAGAGATGAAGAATGAAGACAGTATCTGGCTATGCCCATAGTGTATCCTAAGCACGTTGCATATGCTACACGATGTGCGTAGCCTGATATTCCTCCTCTAACGGGTTGCCCAGGCTATCAGCCTACTGTCCCTCCTTGAACATGGTGTGAGCCAGCCCTGTGTCCTGGAGCCCAGTCCCGGAAGTTGGCTCCACTAACTTGGCTGGAAGGGGGACACTAGCTTGGGCACCTGGGTCAAGTGCCTGTCATCATTCCCTCTGTGGCAGCCAGTATCTCTTTGATTTGGGGGGGGGGGGGGGGGTGTCACATCCTCAGCTCTGAGAGGTTCATGCTGGGACTTGTAGTCCTTCACTTTTAGGGAAGTCGCATCCCCAAAAGTGAAGGACTATAAGTCCCAGCATGAACCCCTGAGATCTAAGGATGTGACCCTTCCAAAAGTGAAGGACTACAAGTCCTAGCATGAACCCCTAGGATTTAAGGATGTGACCTCCTCCTCCTCTTTCTATCCCTCCGAGGGTGTCATCTGTCATCCAGCACCAGCTCAGCTGCCATCCTCTCTGTCCCTGCATCTCTGCCCGGCTCCCTCATGACAACCCAACAGGTTCTATCTCCATCCATACCTCAGACTCTCAAATCTACTTCCTTTCACTTTTTAAACAGGGGGCCACCACTGCAGAGGCTGAAGGAGGTGGTGGAGCTGTGCACTAGGAGGAGGAGAAGGAAGTTACATCCCCCTCCGCTCTGAATGCTGGGGCCTCTCTCTGCATTGCATCACTGGTTGCTTGATGCCAGATGGTTCTAGAAACCAAACAGTGGCCAGTGGCGGCTAGCGGTAGAACCAGCGAAACTGGGTCTCAGCCAGGACTAGTATTGCAAGTGATGCAGCAGCCTTTTTTTTTTTTAGAGCATTAGATTGGCCCAGGGGCTATTGCCACCCTGTCCCCTGGCTCAGTCGGCTCCTGACATGTGGCCCAGCAGCCCTGGCCCACCGGGCAAATGCTCGGTGTGCCCTATGATCAGTGCTGGCCTGCTTAAAAGTGTATCATGGGTATGGGGCCCTCCCAGGGAAACTACCCTACTCTCCATTGTGCATGCAGCTGCCTGGAAGTTGACCTACTCTCCTCTGCATACCTGTTTTGGACTTTACACCAACAGACTCCACGTCATCCCTTGGGCACAAGGTTAATTTCCAGGAAATGTCTCTATATATAGGTTAGGAGAAGGAAGAGCCCATACTGGACACTTCCGTTTCTTCTAGTATCCCAGGGAGGCGGGCCGGGGCTGGCACTCCTTATTAGGTTCCAATTGAGTTATCATACACACCTGGAGCAGCAGGTCTTTCTTCGTTTGATTATAGCTATGGGGCATTTAGAGGCTTAAGAAGGAATTACAAAATGCTGCCTCTGTGCACTACTCTACAAGTATGTAAACTTAACAAAAAAAAAGTCTCCAAGCAGGTAGGGTAGAAAGCAAGAAGTGGGTGCCTCAACCTAAAGTAGAGCTTCCATTTTATATTATGAACAAGTCAATAGGAAGAGTGTATACATCTAATGGTGGGCTCTACCTTATTCCTCAGGACATATAAGAAGCCAGAATATAACCCACCCGATCAGGCTACCCTAAATCTACTTTGGGTCCATCAACCATGTGTGTAAGACCAGGGCTTTTATTCTCAGAGAATAGGTGCAGGTACCTACCCACCCCCACAATCCACGCTCTACATACTTCCGAGCACTGTCCCTTGATTCTACCCCCTACCCACTTCCTAGTACTGCCCCTTTAGAAGAATACAGAGCCAAGTATCATTGTGTGGTGCTAAGCAATTTGTATAGAATTTGTTAATGATCACAAAAAAAGCAGTAATATAGATCCCCTGCACCCAGCAACAATAGAACCCCAGCATTAATAGATCTACCGAGCAACAATAGATCCCCCGGCACCAATAGACCACCCCAGCAACGATAGATCTACTCCAGCAACAATAGACTCTAAAGCAGTCAGCAAAAATAGACCCCTCTCTCAACAGTAGATCCCTCCCAGCAACAATAGATCCCCCACCAGCAATAAAAGACCCCCCGAGTGACAATAGATCACTCAGCAGCCAGCATTAATAGATCCTCCAGCACACCCCACCACCCCTTGCCAGTACATACATTCAGTGTTGCAGCTACGTTCCCCCCCGTGTTCCTGCTGAAAAAGAAAAAAAAAACCCTGGGTAAGACATACCGGAGTAGGTTAGGTGCCCAGACAAGTGCCAGGTTCCGGATGTGCATGTTGGTGGTGGAGCTGAAGGAGGCAATATGTGTCAGGTGTCGGCTCAGGTATTCCAGAGTCCTAAAACAGAGCAACAAAACAATTACTCCGAGCTGGTACACTCAGCTTGCAATCTACAAGCATGGTCCATGTACAAGAACATGGGTTATGTGAAAGCAAAGTGAAGACTAAGATCATTTTTAGTAAAGATACAGTTTATTTTCTTTTCCAATAAGCATGTTAAGAGCTACAGAAACAGATAACACAGAATGCTAAAAAGTCACCATGTACAGTAGATAAAATTCATATCTGTGTAAACACTTTTAGAGGGCTACCATTTTTTTTCCTCCATGGAAGCAGTGCAGCTTTTCCACAAAGGGGGTTATTTTCGAGACCATTTTTAGTAAAAAAACAAACTGGTGGAGACGGAGTTTACCTTTAAAGTAAATGCAACCCCAATCACTAAAATCTAATATAAGCTTTACTGTAAATTTGTTCATGTCATTTGATGACACCCTAGGGAATAAAATGGTGATCTTTGCAATTTCTTTTTGTCACGCGGTATTTTCGCAGCAGTTTTTCCAATGCAATTTTTTGGGAGAAAAAAAATACACTTTAATGAATTAAATAAATAAAAATAAAAATAATATTATATATATATATATATATACACACACACATACATACATATATACATATATATATATATATATATATATATATATATATATATATATATATATATATATATATATATATATATATATATATATATATACCCCAATTTTTTTGTATAATATGAAAGATGATGTTGCTCTGAGTAAATAGATACCTAACATGTCACACTTTACAGGTTACCAGTTTGAAGTAAGACCCCTTTCACACTGGGGCGGTTTGCAGGCGTTATTGCACTAAAAATACCGCCTGCAAACCGCCCCTAAACAGCGTCCGCTGTTTGTTCAGTGGGAAAGCCCGAGGGCTTTCACACTGAAGCGGTGCGCTGGCAGGAGAAGAAAAAATCTCCTGCAAGCCGCATCTTTGGAGCGGTGAAGGAGCTCCTTCACCGCTCCTGCCCATTGAAATCAATGGGACAGAGCGGCTATACCGCGGTAATACCGCGCCCATAGCCGCGCTATACGAGGGGTTTTAACCCTTCTTCGGCCGCCAGCGGGGGGTTAAAACTGCACCGCTAGTGGCCGAATACCGCGGTAAAACAGCGTTAAAAATAGCGCTGTTTTACCGCCGACGCCCCCTACCGCCCCAGTGTGAAAGGGGCCTTAGGCTCGATTCACATCTATGCATGTTGCTTTTGAGTGTTTCTGCAGTGTTTTTTGTGATGCTTGCCACGTTTTTGAGCAGCGTTTTTGCAGCGTTTTTACAGCATTTTTGCCGCGTTTTGCGTTTTTTTTTACAGTTTTTTTTATACTGTATACAGTTTTAAAAAAAAAGGCCAAAAACGCAAAACGCGTCAAAAACGCCACAAAAACGCTGCAAAAACGCTGTACTTGCGTTTTTGATGCTGATCCATTGAATTCTTTTAGGCGCGATTCACACTAGTGCGTTTTTTGATGCATTTTGCATTTTGCAGAAATGCATGGGAATTTTTTAACATGGGTTCCTATGGAACATGTTCACATCAATGCCTTTTTGTACCTCTGCATTTTTGGAAAGGGTCAGGGACTTTTTTTCATGCAAAATGCAGCGTTTTGCATGTAATAGAATTCAATGGACCAACATCAAAAACGCAAGTGCAGCGTTTTTGCAACGTTTTTGATGCGTTTTTGCCGTTTTTATTTTATTTTATTTTTTTTTTATTTTTTTTTTAGACTGTATACAGTCAAAAAAAACTGTAAAAAAAAAAACGCAAAACGCAAAACGCGGCAAAAACGCTGTAAAAACGCTACAAAAGCGCTGCTCAAAAAACGTGGCAAGCATCACAAAAAAAACTCCAAAAATGCTCAAAAGGAACATTGAATCCATTGAATTCTTTTAGGCGCTAGTGTGAATCGCGCCTAAAAGAATTCAATGGATCAGCATCAAAAACGCAAGTACAGCATTTTTGCAGCGTTTTTGTGGCGTTTTTGACGCATTTTGCGTTTTTGGCTTTTTTTTTTTAAACTGTATACAGTATAAAAAAAACTGTAAAAAAAAAACGCAAAACGCGGCAAAAACGCAGCAAAAATGCTGTAAAAACGCTGCAAAAACGCTGCTCAAAAACGTGGCAAGCATCACAAAAAAAACTCCAAAAACGCTCAAAAGCAACATGCATAGATGTGAATCGAGCCTTACATGCAAAATGCTGCATTTTACATGAAAAAAAGTCCCTGACCCTTTCCAAAAACGCAGAGGTACAAAAAGGCATTAATGTGAACATGTTCCATAGGAACCCATGTTAAAAAAATTCCCATGCATTTCTGCAAAATGCAAAATGCATCAAAAAACGCGTTAGTGTGAATGGAGCCTAACAGAGGAGGTCTTGTGCTAGAATCATTGCTCTCACTGTAACGTTCGCGGTGATACCTCACATGTGTTGTGTGAACACCGCTCCTTAGGGGCGCAGGGGCGCCGCCCCTCCTGATCCATGGGTTTCGGCCCCTAATCTACATGGGCGCCAGACGCTTGGATTTCAATGGATCTTTATTTCTTTTAAAAGCACATGATTCGAGCCAGTTGAGGTGGCAGAGAAAAGGGCTGGGGAATCTCTGTCCTCAGTCCCTTTCTCTGTCTCAAAAGTGAGATACCAGAGGTTGGTTTAGACCAGTGATGGCGAACCTTGGCACCCCAGATGTTTTGGAACTACATTTCCCATGATGCTCATGCACTCTGCGGTATAGCAGAGCATCATGGGAAATGTAGTTCCAAAACATCTGGGGTGCCAAGGTTCGCCATCACTGGTTTAGACCCTCGACATGTCACCAAAGCCCCCCCTTAATAAATAAATAAATAATAATAATAATATTGTAAAAAAATTATCAAAAAAATAAAATTGTAAAAACCGTCCACTGCCCTACTTACACCAATCTCTGCTCTACTGACCCGTCTACTGCTCTGCTGATGTACACACATGTGTGCTTTTGCACACCCTAATGCAATAGGCTGCATACTCCATTGCAGACATGTTTGAAGTCCACCCTGGGCTTTTTTTTTTTTCACATGGTGCTCCTGCCAGTAACATGCTGCCACACCTAAGGACTGCTTTAGATACGCCTTAACCCCGTACAAATCAGAATACAATCATTTATCGTTATAGCATCAGCTGACCTTGTAAAATTTTCAATGTAAAGCTTTGCAGGATCCCACCGTATAAATCCAGGCGGAGGCCTCTCGGAGACGCACGACCCCAGCCTCTGGGAAGACTAGCAGCGCACACATTCTGTCTGCTCTTTGTATATAAATCACCTCATTTACACAACGAGATTTATTCTCGGCTTTACAAAATGGCTTTTTTTTTCCTGGAGGATGCAGCGCTGCCCGTGTAAGATCTGGATCCGGAGAAGGCGGCGAACGCGCTTATAAATATTTATCTTGCCGGATGAAAGTACCTGGAATTCTTCACATCGGCATTACAGTAATGAAAGGAATATTCAGAATATCTCCGCAGCTCTATATAAGGCGCAGCGTGTCAGCGCCACGGCGACTTTTATACCAAACAGTCACGCAATCCGGATTCCTAACGACTCCGACTCTGAAAATACATCAGCTAAATCCACCATCCCGCGGCTCTGCGTTAATACCAGAGGCTTAAAATATCAGCGTCGTATTTGTGGGGGGGGGGGGACATTTAGGGAGCACTGTTTTTAAAAGAGAAGACAGGAGCGAAGCTGAGATATCTCCTTTCCCTGAAATCTAGGCAGAAAATTTAGCGAAATGCGTTGGAGTCAATGGGGGATGCAATATTGAATTAAATATCGTTCCTAAGCAGGTTGTATTTTCAGCAGAGGCGTAACTATAACGGTCATGGCCCCAGTGCAAGAAAACATGAATAGCCTCCCTGACCGCTGAGGGCCCTTTCCATTGTTCCTGGGGGCCCTTCCCTCCGAGCCTGGAGCCCTTCCCTTCAAATGGGTGCCATCTTAATCAATGCGACTCAAAAGATAAAAAATAAATCCTGCACTACTTTTTGCCGATTTTGGTGTAATTTGAGTGCCACAGACTGCAATGCTAAATCACAAAAGTTGCAAGCAAGTCGATCAAATTTTGGGGTAGTAGCGTGAACCTAGCCTTACGGTCTCGAAGCACACCCTCCCCCCCCATGATGGCGGAATGCCAGGGTCCAGTCACAAGTGCGTCATTGGGCCCTCTTGTTGGTGTCATTGGGAGGAATGGTGACCCATCATTGGAGTCAATAGGAGCTCGACGCTACAACCTTCCCACATAACAGCTCCCCCCCGTGCTCAGACCTCGAGGCTGCTGACACCTCCCTTTCCTTAGATTGGGAAGAACTGGGCCTCTTTGTTGGTGTCAGTGGATGAAATAGCGCCCCAAGGGCCTGATAAAAGCAAGCAAAGGGCCACAGTTTGGAGACAAATGCCCTAAGCCCAAGGACATTGTTTGGTTCTGCCTGCTTTTGGGAAACCTTCTCAAATAGTTAAGGGTCATAAGATACAATGTAAAATGTATTCTGGCCTGGCCAATCGCTGATGAGTGATGTGGGCTGGAGAAAAGAATACATATTTGACGAGGCCTTCTAGAGGGGCCCTTGCCTCCCAGGTTTTGCCTGGTGAGAATGTATGTTTGGTAGAATCCAGTCTTCCCTCTCAAGCTGCTTCTTGGGGAGGGTGTAGCTCTAGAGATATCCAGTAACTGCCACCCAGGCGGCCCTTTGCCTGGAGGGGGAAGCCAAAGTTCTGTTGAGATGGTTGCCTATGTGGGCATAATGGTTCACAACTGGCCTATGAGAGAGGTCTGAAGAGTCCTAAACTGGTCTATGTCAGAGACATATTCAAAGGTAACCACCCTCCGGGGCCTACAGAGTTCAGATTAGCCTGTGGTAGATAGAGGCACAACAAGTTTTTCATTAGCTTGTGAAAGAGGCAGCAAAACAATACTAGAAGATACCACTTAAGTAGAGGTCAGCTGAGCCAATACATTTTGCAAAAGAAAATAAAAGGTGCTGAGGTTCTGGGTGCAGCTACAGGGTAGGTCACTAGTTTATAAGAGGGGGTTAGTTTACCTCTTAAGGTGGGGCTCTTCCCTGCCTCCAACCAGTGTAGGATGGCCTTCCTTTCCCCCTTGCACCACACTTTATAACCTTTCCCCCTTGCATAACTATATACAGTGAGGGAAAAAAGTATTTGATCCCCTGCTGGTTTTGTACGTGGTAGGTTTTCATGGTAGGTTTGGTAGGTTTCTTTTAACAGTGAGAGACAGAACAACAACAAAAATATCCAGAAAAACGCATTACAAAAAAGTTTTAAATTGATTTGCATTTTAATGAGTGAAATAAGTATTTGATCCCCTATCAATCAGCAAGATTTCTGGCTCCCAGGCGTCTTCTACACAGGTAATGAGCTGAGATTAGTTGCACTCTCTTTAAAGGAATGCTCCTAATCAGTGGTGGAATTACCAGGGTCGCAACAGTCGCATTTGCGATGGGGCCCTGGCATTCCGTCACTGTGGGAGGGCCCCAGCAGGGTTGCTATTCACAGGGCCCTGAGCGGAGAGCGTTTCTCTCATGTAACAGCAGCACAGAGACACCGGCATTGACATTCTATTTCCCTCTCCGTCCATCCTCTCTCGCACGGGATGACACAGGACACACAGCCGATCTGCTCCCCCTTCTCCCCTCTCCTCTCTCCTGTGTGCTCCGCGGGCAGTCAAGTGTGAAGGTAACAAGCTCACATTTCCCGCGGAGCACACAGGAGAAAGGAGGGGGAGAAGGGAGAGAAGATCAGCTGTGTGTCCTGTGTCATCCCGTGTGAGAGAGGACGGACGGAGTGGGAAATAAAACTGTCAATGCCAGTGTCTCTGTGCTGCTGTTACATGAGAGAAACGCTCTCTGCTCAGAGCCGTGCTGTCCTGAGAAGACAGAGGACTCTGATGGGCACTGATAGGAGACACTGATGGACACTGATGGAGGACACTGATGGGCACTGATGGGGACACTGATAGAAGGCACTGATATGGGGCACTGATAGGGGATACTGATAGACACTGATAGAGGACACTGATAGGGGGCACTGATGGGAGGCACTGATAGGATTTACTGATGAGCACTGAAGGGAGGCACTGATAGGGTGCACTGAGAAGGCACTAGGGGGCACTGATACGGGGCACTAATAAGGCACTAGGAGCACTGATAGGGGGCACTGATAGGGGGCACTGAGAAGGCACTAGGGGGCACTGATAGGGGGCACTGAGAAGGCACTAGGGGGCACTGATAGGGGACACTGAGAAGGTACTAGGGGGCACCGATGGGAGGCACTGGTGGGCACTGATAGGATTTACTGATGAGCACTGATAGGGGGCACTGATAAGGTGCACCGATGGGAGGCACTGGTTGGCACTGATAGGAGGCACTGATATGATTTACTTATGAGCACTGAAAGGGGGCACTGATAGGCTGCACTGATAGGAAGCATTGATGGGCACTTATAGGTGGCACTGATGGGCATTAATGAGCACTGATAGGCAGAACTCATAGGCTGCACTGATGGGCACTGAGCAATGCTGATAGGCAGAACTCAGGCAGTATTGATGGGCACTGATGGGCAGCATTGAAGAGTACTGATAGGTGGCACGGGTGGACGCTGTTATGTGGCATTAATGAGCACTGATAGGTGGTGCTGATAGGCAGATTTGATGGGCACCAATAGGCGGCATTAATGAGCACTGATAGGTAGCACTTGTAGGCAGCATTGATGGGCACTAATAGGCAGCATTGATGGGCACTGATAGATGGCACTGATGATTGGGGCACTGATTATTAGTGTAAATAATTTACTGACATTCTTGACAGTTAACGGCAGTCCTTTCTTAACACAGACACAGCGTGGGAGGAAAGGGCTGCGGATAATCGGCAAGTCTGTTTACATGTGATCAGCTGACATCACATGGTAAAAGGCAACTGTGATTGCGCTGGATGCACGTCCCAGGGGGCATGCTGGAAGCACGGTTTTGGGAGGATGTCCATGGAAACCCTCCCAAAATTGGAAGCTCGGGGTTTGGATGGAATTGGTGCCCCCATCATGGTTTCTTGCACCGCGGCCATGAAGGTTCTAGTTACGCCTCTGCTCCTAATCTCAGCTTGTTACCTGTATAAAGGACACCTGTCCACAGAAGCAATCAATCAGATTCCAATCTTTCCACCATGGCCAAGACCAAAGAACTAACCAAGGATGTCAGGGACAAGATTGTAGACCTACACAAGCCTGGAATGGGCTACAAGTCCATTGCCAAGAAGCTTGGTGAGAGGGTGACAACAAATATTAGAAACACAAATTTACTGTCAATCTCCCTTGGTCTGGGGCTCCATGCAAGATTTCACCTTGTGGAGTTTCAGTGATCATGAGAACGGTGAGGAATCAGCCCAGAACTACACAGGAGAACCTTGTCAATAATCTCAAGGCAGTTGGGACCATAGTCACCAAGAAAACAATTGGTAACACACTACGCCATGGAGGACTGAAATCCTGCAGTGCCCGCAAGGTCCCCCTGCTTAAGAAAGCACATGTACAGTCCAGTCTGAAGTTTGCTAATGAATATCTGAATGATTCAGAGAAGAACTGGGTGAAAGTGTTGTGGTCAGATGAGACCAAAATCAAGCTCTTTGGCATCAACTCAACTCGCCGTGTTTGGAGGAGGAGGAATGCTGCCTATGACCCCAAGAACACCATCCCCACCATCAAACATGGAGGTGGAAACATTATGCTTTGGGGGTGTTTTTCTGCTAAGGGGACAGAACAAGTTCACTGGGACGATGGACGGGGCCATGTACTGTCAAATCTTGGGTGAGAACCTCCTTCCCTCAGCCAGGACATTGAAAATGGGTCGTGGATGGGTATTCCAGCATGACAATGAGCCAAGACACACGGCCAAGGCAACAAAGGAGTGGCTCAAGAAGAAGCACATTAAGGTCCTGGATTGGCCAAGCCAGTCTACAGACCTTAATCCAGGGGTCTTCAAACTATGGCCCTCCAGTTGTTCAGGAACTACAATTCCCATCATGCCTAGTCATGTCTGTGAATGTCAGAGTTTTACAATGCCTCATGTGACGTGTAGTTCTGCAACAGCTGGAGGGCCGTAGTTTCAAGATCCCTGCCTTAATCCCATAGAAAATATGTGGAGGGAGCTGAAGGTTCGGGTTACCAAACGTCAGCCTCGAAACCTTAATGACTTGGAGAGGATCTGCAAAGAAAAGTGGGACAAAATCCCTCCTGAGATGTGTGCAAACCTGGTGGCCAACTACAAGAAACGTCTGACCTCTGTGATTGCCAACATGGGTTTTGCCACCAAGTACTAAGTCATGTTTTGCAAGGGGTCAAATACTTATTTCACTCATTAAAATGCAAATCAATATATAACTTTTTTGAAATTAGTTTTTCTGGATTTTTTTGTTGTTATTCTGTCTCTCACTGTTAAAATAAACTCACCATTAAAATTATGAAAATCATGGTTGTGCCACAAATTTATGGGAAAGGAGTTTCTACCCACATCCCGGAATCCGATATGCAATAGAACAATTTCCTCTATGGGACTTTGGAAGGCAGAAACTCCTTGACAATCAAAATGTATTTGAAAATGTATTCATATTTTATTAGAAAAAGTTAAAATGAGGGATATAACTTTAAGAGTCAACATTGGATGCATATACATTGAAACTGGTGAGATATCAAAAAGAAACATTAAAAATTATAGACTGATCATTTCTTTGTCAGTGGGCAAACGTACAAAATCAGCAGGGGATCAAATACTGTATACTAGGGGTGGTATACGGGAAAAGTAGAACCACAGAGAGCTCTAGAAGGTGGTCACAAGCAGGCCATGTGGTTCCCTCAAAGCCAGTGGTCTCAATGGGATGACCACAAGGGATGTAGCCCTTTGCTTGCCTTTATCCAGCCCTTGGGGCACCATGCCACAAAGACCAATAATGGGAGACCATTCCTCCCACAGACACCAATAATGGGGCACCATTCCACAGACACCAACGATGGGGAACCATACCTCCCACAGACATCAATGATGTAGAACCATTCCTCCCACAGACACCAACGATGGGGAACCATTCCTCTCACAGACACCAAGAATGGGGAACCATTGCTCCTACAAACACCGATGATGGGAGACAATTCCTCCCACAGATACCAATAATGGGGCACCATTCCTCCCACTGATACCAATAATAGGGCACCATTCCCTCCACTAAAACCAAAGATGGGGCACAGTTTACTCTCAATGACAACAGGACATTTTCTAAACCCACTGGCCACAATTTTCCCCCTCTAAAGCCTCATGGACACTAAACCGGTCCTTTGTTCAGAAAGTTTCTAGACCTCTGCTCCAACCAACTTTGGAGCAGGACCCCCAACTTTGGACCTAGCAGTCATTCAAGAGGAAATGTATTTTAGCGTAGCCTAGGGATAAAGACCTAGATCACTAATGGCTATGTTCCTTAGTACAGGATTTTTGATCGCTATGGAAGAGATGTTAACGTTTGACTGTTCTACCATTATTTGAATCCTGTAATGCCATTTTGCCACTTAATATAGTAAACAGAAAACCACTTTCCTGATCAAACATTCCATTATTGGGCAAGCTGAGATTACTATGATGCCATTCATGGCATGAAAGGTCTATATAACCTTATTGGGTATTATGAACAAGGGCAAGGGCGGTTGTTCTGGTGTCTTTTCCTGTGGCCCTCAAGACATCAGGCATTGCCTGGAAGATTTTGCTGCTGTGCTTGAGTTTAGGAGAAAGAAGCCAGTCTGTGGAAGCTTTGGGCACCTTAAGTCATTGTACAGATACAGGTGAATCAAGTAAACCACCCATGGATTGTGAGGTTGCTGCCATGTTAAGCCATTTTCAACCGGGCAGACCTCAGAGGTCCCAAGCTACGAGGAAGAGGTAAACCAACCTTTCCTGCTTGTGATTTACAGTTAAAAGAGCAACCTCCTCCACTCAAGGTGGATGTTCCAGCAATGGGAAACCTTGTGTCTTTGTCAACTTGAAACTAAGCAAGAACTTGCAGCCCCCTGAGGATTGGGCCCAAAAACAGCACTGGAAAAACAAAAGCACTAGCCTTGCGCATTACATTTTATTGAAGAGTTAAACAGTTTTGTACTCCTAAACAGCATGTGATATCAAGCTCATTAACATCCACAGTGTCCCGCACAACCTGGTCCACTGCGTCGATCCCAGCGTAGAGAAGACACTCCAAATGGCCATTTGGAGTATCTTCCCTACCTTTAGCAACCCTTAGTGGAGGTTGATAAGGTCGTGCAGGGGCAGACAACAGTAAATCATGGTCCACAGTGTCCCGTACAACCTGGTCCACTGTGTCGATCCCAGCGTAGGGAAGACACTCAAAATGGCTGATGTGTTTGAGGGAAGGTACCTTATTCCTCAGAGGCTAAACACTTTTGGCTCTGAAAAAGAGGGTACCAACCCTTGAAACAAATCAGCCATTTGGAGTGTCTTCCCTACCCCTTACTGGAGGTTAATAAGGTCGTGCAGGGCTCGGTGACGGTAAATAATGGTCCACAGTGTCCCGCACAACCTGGTCCACTGTGTTGATCCCAGTGTAGGTGAGACCCTCCAAATGGCTGACATTTTTTAGGCGGTGGGTACCCTCTTCCTTAGAGCCAAAAGAGGATACCTACCCTCGAAACACATCAGCCATTTGGAGTGTCTTTCTTACTTATAGCACCCCTTAGTGGAGGTTGATAAGGTTGTGCAGGGGCAGGCAACAGTAAACCATGGTCCACAGTGTCCTGCATAGCATGGTCCCAGCATAGGGAAGACACTGCAAATGGCTGACATGTTTCCAAGTGTACTTACTCTCTTCCTCAGAGCCAAAACACTTTTGGCTCTGAGGAAGTGGGTACCTACCCTCGAAACACGTCAGCCATTTGGAATGTCTTTCCTACTTATACAACTCCCTAGTGGAGGATAATAAGGTCGTGCAGGGGCAGGCAACTGTAAATCAAGGTGCAGAGTGTCCAGCACAACCTGGTCCACTGCGTCGATCCCAGTGCAGGAAAGACACTCCAAATGGCTGACATGTTTCGAGGGTGGGTACACTTTTCCTCAGAGCCTAAACACTTTGGTTATATGATATGGGATCGATACAGTGGACCAGGTTGTGTGAGACACTGTGGACCATGATTTACAGTTGCTGCTGCCCCTACAGGACCTTATCAAACTCCACTAAGGGGTGTTATAGGTAAAGAAAGCAGGAGAGTCCCTAAAATCCAGCCTCACCCGTGGGGGCCAATGCTATACAAAGAGAAAAAAAATTGAGTTTCATCTATCTCTACAGTTAAAATTTTGCTTCTCTTTTACATAAGGAGTTACCTATAAGAGGTCATTTGGTCTGCCGAGATGACCGCTAACAAATGGTGGGCTTGACGGTTATATACCACGCAGATAATATGTTTTTTTTTTTTTCTAAAGTTCTTGCTTTGCTTATTTGTGTTGCTAAGACAACAGTAAGCAAACTTTTCCTCCACCTCAGTCATAATTGTTATTTTTACTCTAATGTTCTGTGTGGGAGCATTTTTACTGCAGAACCAGAACACCCTGATGAGCCGCGCGCGCGCTGTGCCAGCGCCGGAACCCGCTAAACTAAGCTTCCACACAGGATGCATGTGTGACATATCAATTGTCCCCGCTGTGAGTCCTGAAACTTTCTCAGACGGAATGTACTTTCTACGAGCTGCGTGGGGGCGATCTCGCCTCAATCAGCAAAATCGGAGACATTTCCATGAAACAAGAATCACTTTTCATGAAACAAAAGGGGATCGGTAGGGAGGCACCAAATGGACCAATTGGTGCTGGTGGTGTGCCAGCTTATAAAGTGGGCAGGAAGTGAAGAGGACGGCAATCTTAGGCCCCATTCATACAGACAATGACATACACGCCATGATATGCATTTAGAGGACATTTCCAAAGGCGTGTAATGATTTTATATGGTATAATGCGTGCTGCATTCTGATGCGTTCAGTTTGAGTTTGGGAAAAATGAAAATCTGTTTGTCCCGGTGCTTTTTAGATACTCCGAACGTCTCTAGTTTGGGGTGATATATCAGTAGACGCATGTAAACCTAGTGGAGCCCATAACCTAGTACTGTGGTGACCAACCTGCAGCCTAGGGGGCAACATATCCTCCGACTCTCTTATGATGTAGGCCTTGGAGTGCCACCAGATAGTATTCTGTGGTTTGGTAATTACTCTAGCCAGTGAGGGAAAATATTTGTAGCCCCCTTATCCTAATCAGGGGCTACTATGTCAGTTTAGTTTTTGGCTGGGCTGTACTTAACTCAGATTGATTGTATAGTTTTTCACCCAGTTTTTCCTTAAAGTGGAGTTCCACCCACTTTTACAACTCTTCAGCATCCCTCACTAAACTGTGCACTGTAAACGAATTGGATATTTTTAAAAAAAAATTCTCAGCACCTACTGTATATCTGCTGTATTCATTTTTCACTTCCTCCTCCCTGGCCGTGGCACATCGCATCATTTCCTGTTTGCAATGCCTTCTGGGAAGGGGCGGCAACTTCCTCTGACACTGCCGTTGCTATGGAAACCTGACCTGAAACCTATTACACTGCTTGTGCTGCACTGAGCATGTGCAGGATCTGCAAGGATGAGATCCAGGAAGAAATACAGTCTGGCTTCAGATGCCCACACTTAAGATGGCCACGGCCTGCTGTAAGTTTATAAAATAACAAACTACTGCTATAAACTAACAAAACAGACCTTAGTTTACAGACTAACTTTACTAGAATACATTAAGCTTGTGTATTATAGGGGTATTTTTATTTAAAAAATATAATTTCGGCCGGAACATCACTTTAAGCTTAAGTTGGCTTGTGATTTCTCACTGTTCCCTGTAGATGTCACTGGTATCACCAGTCATAGTATGAGATTTCACAAACAAAACTAAGTTATAAATATATATATATATATATTTTCAGCCAATCCAGTAGGAGGTTTAGACCACTGGTGCATGCTAGAGGATATACATTTTCGATACAGGCCTTGTCATCACTCTTTTCACCTGGGTTGAAGCCTGGGGAGGTGCTGCTGGATGGAGCTCTGCTGTTAGGCCTGATAGCGTGGTTTGTGGCCTAATGTGTGCTGAAGTGGTCCTGAAGCTGTCCTGCCTGGTCTGGAGGAACCTGTGTCAAGGAGACCCAGGGGAGGCCCCTGCTGTAGAGAAACCAGGAAGAAGGCTGGTCTCTCAGAAGGGCCTGGTGACTCACTTGGAGGATGCACTGAAATTTGGGAATGTGCTTACAGTGTTGCCGAGTCGGCTTAAAGGCTCTGACACTGTGAACCTGGATCTGGAGACTTTGTAAGTAATCTGCTACAGTATCTGGGACCCCGAACCCTCAACTCCTTAAACTTTAAAAAGACAAAAGTGACTGGTGCCCAATATCCTTTCTCTTTGCACCCATTTTAGCCCTGGGTTGAAATGCTAGCCCGTCCCTGGAGGTGCTGCCTTGGGGTGTCCGATGGGTGCTACATATTATTTGAATGTTTCAAATGCTGCTTTATGCATTGACATACCTTCTTAGGTAACATCCACAGGCAGCTTAAATCTTTAATAAGACATAGGAGTTGAACCCAACACAATTTTACTTCAGCTAATTGCAGTACAGAGGATGTTTTTCTGGTCTTTTGAAGCGTAAGAAGACAATGACTTTCCCAAGCCCTGTTTCTGCAAAGAACTAACACTGGCTGAGGGAACATGGAAGAGACTTTAACACTGCCCCCTATAGTAAGTAAGTTGACCACCCCTGGCATAATGTGTAGTGCCTAAGAGATGGAGGGTGCATTGTTGGGGGTGGGATCAGGGCCGTCTTTAAGGCAAAAAAGGGCAGCTGCCCTGGGCCCCATCATTGTTGTGGGGCCCAAAGCAGCTGCCTCATACTTGCCAACTATCCCAGTTTAAATTCCCTTGTCGATTGAAGTTTTAGTCCCGTGCTTTGTCCCAATATCTCGGTGTGAAGTTCTGTTACTAATGCTGTCCAGCTCTGCCCTATTGTTGTGTACAGATGACTCACCTGTAGACCCTGTGTTTACATGTAAGTGACCTGCATTGATATGTAAATAGCGGTGGCAATAATATGTAAATAGCTGCGGACCGCCGGCATTGATATGTTAATAGAGTCGGCATTCATATTCTATTTAATTAAGGATGTTGGCAGCACCCCATACATTTCCAATTCTCATACTACTTCTTTACCAGAGTTGGCATTCATATTTATATCATGCCCCTTGAGGTCATATTCACCATCATTTCTGCTGAATGTTGCCCACTGGGGAGGTAAAGAGGCATGCTGGAAAGTTTTGCCTACAACTGTGGTCATTAAGCCTAACATCAGCGTGTTCTGCAAAGGTAAGCAAATTGGAGGTGGAACTCTTTTTCAAAATAAAATGATGCCACAGCACCATCAGGAAAGTGATTTTGCATGCATTCCTGATACACACAAATGTGAACGCAGGCTAAATGTCTCAGTTACACTGGTGGTCAGTGTAAATCTTCTCATTACATTGAGGCTCGGTGTACAATCCTTTCATTTACACTAGTGGCCAGTGTGAAGGTCCCCCTTATATTGATGGTCAGTGTAAGTTCCTCCTTACATTGGTGGTTACTGTGAATGTTCCTATTACATTATTGGTCAGTGTAAATCCCAATTACATGGGTGGTCAGTGTAGAATCCCCCACTATATACTTGCCAAAGATTTCCAGATTTGCTCTACATGATTCAGAATTCGCCACAGTGCACTGCCTCCTAACTAATCCCATCTCCTCACCACTGCCACTGATCCCATCAACCACTCAGCATTGCCACTGATCCCAGGAGTCTTAGGATCCCTAGGAGTTTTCTGTCTATTGATTGGTCCCCTCACCTCCTCAGTTCATGGTGTGCAGGCAGTAAGGAAATTATGTGCTGTAACATTTAGCAACCAATCAGTGAGCAGTAATAATGGCACTAACCTCTTGCAACCAATCATTAAGCGGTAAGGATATGCGGTAACCTCTAGCAACCAATCAGTGAGCAGTAATAATGTGCAGTAACCTCTAGCAACCAATTAATGAGTGGTAAGGATGTCCAGTAACCTCTAGCAACCAATCAGTGAGCAGTATTGATGTACAGTAATCTCCAGCAACCAATCAACAAGCAGACGTCATGTACTGTAACCTCTAGCAAATAATCAGTGAGCCATAATGTGTGCTGTAACCTCTAGCAGCCAATCGGTGAGCGGTAATGATACACTGTAACTTCTGGCAACCAATCGCAATTGCTGCCTGATCTGATTCAGTAAACTGATTTTGTGTCTAGCTGCTATTTATTGTATGTCTGAGAGCAGGTGGAGAGGGAAAAATGCATGGAAAGGGGGGATCCAAGAAAATGTTTGCCCAGGGTCCAATCAATATTAAAGACGGCCGTGGGTGGGATCTATCTTGCGAGATCTATCTGGTAAGAGATGACAGGACGTGGCATCTACAAAAAGATTTCTTGCCCCGATTTAGTGTACTGCCACTGTGTTAAAGGGACTGTTCACTGCAGAGATGAAGAGATATTCTGGCAGCCGCACACAATTCCCATTAATGCAATCAACAGATAAAAGCAGCCTCAGCTTGCTCCATCCAAGCAATGCTCCAACGCGTTTCAACCCGCCCTCAGGGCTTAATCATGGAGGTCACCAGCCTCACAGGTCTGCATTAGACAGCTTTGTTCAATGCAAAGACAAGACAAAAACCTTCACTTTGTATGGGGCCTGTTGACAGTAGCCTCCCTGGCGGTTTTCCCGAGTGTGGCTCGGGGTTAAAATTCAGCACCATTAGCGGTAAACCCGAGCCACACTCGGGATTGCATCGCAGGATCCTGGTGCCTCCTTACTTACCTTGTCCCCGGGATCCTGCGATGTCCCCCGCAGTGTCCGCGGGCTGTGTCCTGTTCCGAAGCCTCTCTGTGCCAGGCTCCGTTCCCTGCGAGCGTCGCGACGCACGGGGGCGGAGCCTGGCGGCAAATTCAAAAAAATGTAAAAAGCATAACACATACAGTACTATAATCTTACAGATTACAGTACTGTATGAAATCATTTCACATCCCATTTGTCCCCAGTGCTCTGGACCATGC
Organism: Lithobates septentrionalis; assembly: GCA_037952835.1. Lineage (NCBI taxonomy): Eukaryota > Metazoa > Chordata > Amphibia > Anura > Ranidae > Lithobates > Lithobates septentrionalis. The sequence goes on from JBBDGP010004984.1 coordinate 75,609, forward strand.
CCTGCATGCAGTTTTATATTGCATATACTGTTCTTTCTGCCTGGAAACTGGAGATTGTCCACAGCAACCAAAAAGTGTCCCTTTACGTCAAAAATGGCTTTAGACCAGCTAGAAAACAGCGATAGTAAATTAGAACACTTGCAGAATTGAGCGATAGTGAATCGTGTGGAAATTTATTTTATTACTATTTATTTTTATTTTTTTTAATTATTATTTTTTTTTAATTATATTATAATTTATGTTTTTGTGTTTCAAACTTTATCATACCCGGGATATCTACTAGACTCTTGTTTGGACAGATTTAAGTGTGTTATTGTTAATAATTACAGCCCTACAATATAAAACGCCAAATTTCCATGCAAAATAATTGTACCGCTTTCAGCAAAATCAGAAAGAATCATACCGCCAGGGAGGCTAAAGTCCTTCAAGATCAACCAATAGAAAAATACAAGCAGATAGAAATCCATATACACAATCCTCTACCCACAGTTGATCCAGAGGAAGGAAAAAAAACAATCATTCATGTGCCCATAGGTAACTTTGGGCTTGCCGCTCCAGATAGCCATCCGAAGCTCTGGTAACTCACACTTATTGATGCAGGCGGGGAGAGTGCCCATCCCGGCTCTATATACGCACTCTGAAAGAAAGAAAGCAGTAGTCGCCCACCAACCCAGCCCAAGGTATAGGGTCAACAGATACAGTTTCAGCTTGGTTCAATACATGTCCCCGACATGTTTCGCCTCACCCACAGGGCTTAGTCTTGGACCTCCATGACTAAGCCCTGTGGGTGGGATGAAATGCGCCAGAGAGTGGCCTGGATGTAGCTGGGTGAAGCCGCATCTGTTGACCCTATACCTTAAGGCTGGGTTAGTTCTTTCAGAATAAAGCATGTGTGTTGTGGTGAAATGATGCAGACATACATTTTATTGCAAAGTTACATGAAGTGTAATTTAACCACTTCCCGCCCGCCGTATAGTAAAATGATGGCAGCGGGGGGGCACTCTCGTTCTGGGACGATGTTTTATGACTGCGCCCCAGAACCGCCGCGCCCGCTGGGGCGCGCAATTACAGTCGCGCCGTGTTCCTAGGACACCATGCAACCCCGATCTCAGTAAAGAGTTGATTAAGCGGCTCCTTACACATGCGATCGGCTGTGTCCAATCACAGCCGATCACATGTAAATGCGGAAGTGCTGTTTATAGCCTCTCCTCGCCTCACACTGAGTGTGTGGCGTGGAGAGCCGATCAGTGGAATCTCCTCGCAGGGGAGACCAGGGCAGGGGTAATCAGGGCACTGATCATCATTGCACTGATTACAGTACAGCCCCAGCAGTGCCCATCAGTGATGCCAGTCAGTGCTGCCTTTCATTGCCCATCAGTGCCTGCTGATCAGTGTCGTCCATCATTGCTGCCTATCATTGCCCACCAGTGCAGCATAACAGTGCCCATCAGTGCTGCCTATCAGTGCTCATCGGTGCTGCATATTAGTGCCACCAAATCAGTGCCCTTCAGTGCCGCCTCATCAGTGCAGTCTATTAGTGCCTGCTCATCAGTGCCACCAAATCAGTGCCCTTCAGTGCCACCAAATCAGTGCCCTTCAGTGCCACCTCATCAGTGCAACCTACTAATGCCCATCAGTGCAGTCTATCAGTGCCCATCAGTGCAGCCTATCAGTGCCACCAAATCAGTGCCCTTCCGTGTCACCTCATCAGCGCACATCAGTGAAGGAGAAAAATTACTTATTTACAAAATTTACTGACAGAAACTAAGAAAAACTTTTATTTTTTTCAAACTTTTCGGTCTTTTTTCAATTTTTTTAGGAAAACATAAAAAACCCAGCAGTGATTAAATACAACTAAAAGAAAGCTTTATTTGTGTGAAAAAAATGCTAAAAATGTCATATGGGTGCAGCGTTGTATGACCACGCAATTGTCATTCAAAGTGTGACTGTACTGAAAGCTGAATATTGGCCTGGGCAGGAAGGGGGTGACGGTGTCCTGTAGGCAAGTGGTTAAATAAAGTTTAAAAACAAAAAAAATGAAAAAACAGCCGGTGCATGTACATTATGCAAACCATATTGCATGCGGCCGGTTTGAATGATCCCAAAGGCTTTCCCGCTCTTGTACAGCAATCCCCCCGACCACATGTTTTTAATACCTACAAATAGAGATTACCGGCGTCAAAGGTTGAGTGCTTAACAAAGTAAATCCATCACTGAATAATAAAATGATTATCCAAGGACGTAATCGGTCTGAGCTCCACCCTGTGGCCCCCCCCCCCCAAAATTTTAGAACCGAAAGTTCTCAAACTGCGTGACAACATTTGATAACCGAGATGCAATTTTCCCGGAACGGCGGGATGACAGGAACCCGACTGACAGTGACCGTGACATGTGTGTTGTGTATGTCAGGCAAGGCGGAGGAGATGAATCACACAGTGCAATGCGAGGTCTGCGGTCCATTGTGTAACGCGACTCGGGAACAGATAAACACATACAGCTGTGACAGATGTGAGCAGGAAAAGAAAGGACAAAGGGAAACAAAAGTCAGCTCACCCCTTTCATGTATATGTGAGCGGCGGGGACGGGCGGTGAGGTGAGCGACGGGGACAGGCGGTGAGGTGAGTGCCGAGGGACGTACGGTGAGGTGAGCAGTGGGGACGGGCGGTGAGGTGAGCAGCGGGGACGTGAGGTAAAGGTGAGCGGCGGGGACGGGCGGTGAGGTGAGCGACGGGGACAGGCGGTGAGGTGAGTGCCGAGGGACGTGCGGTGAGGTGAGCAGTGGGGACGGGCGGTGAGGTGAGCGGCGGGGACGTGCGGTAAAGGTGAGCGGCGGGGACGGGCGGTGAGGTGAGCGGCAGGGACGGGCGGTGAGGTGAGCGGCAGGGACGGGCGGTGAGGTGAGCGGCGGGGACGTGCGGTAAAGGTGAGCGGCGGAGACAAGCGGTGAGGTGAGCGGTGGGGCCGTGCGGTAAAGGTGAGCGGTGGGGATAAGCGGTGAGGTAAGCGGCGGGGACGTGCGGTAAAGGTGAGCGGCGGGGACGAGCGGTGAGGTGAGCGGCGGGGACGTGCGGTAAAGGTGAGCGGCGGGGACGGGCGGTGAGGTGAGCGGCGGGGACGGGCGGTGAGGTGAGCGGCAGGGACGGGCGGTGAGGTGAGCGGCGGGGACGTGCGGTAAAGGTGAGCGGCGGAGACAAGCGGTGAGGTGAGCGGTGGGGATGTGCAGTAAAGGTGAGCAGCGGGGATGAGCGGTGAGGTGAGCGGCGGGGACGTGCGGTAAAGGTGAGCGGCAGGGACGGGCGATGAGGTGAGAGGCGGGGACGGGTGGTGAGGTTAGCAGCGGGGATGGGCGGCGAGCGGCAGGGACGGGCGGTGAGGTGAGCAGCGGGGACGTGCGGTAAAGGTGAGCGGCGGGGACGATCGGTGAGGTGAGCGGCGGGGACAGGCGGTGAGGTGAGCGGCGGGGACAGGCGGTGAGGTGAGCGGCGGGGACGGGCGGTGAGGTGAGCGGCGGGGACGTGCGGTAAAGGTGAGCGGCAGGGACGGGCGGTGAGGTGGGCGGCGGGGACAGGCGGTGAGGTGAGCGGCGGGGACAGGCGGTGAGGTGAGCGGCGGGGACGGGCAGTGAGGTGAGCGGCGGGGAAGGGCGGTAAAGGTGAGCGGCAGGGACGTGCGGTAAAGGTGAGCGGCGGGGACCGGCGGTGAGGAGAGTGGCGGGGACAGGCGGTGAGGTGAGTGGCGGGAACGGGCTGCAAAGTGAGCGGCTGGTGAGGCACTGGCCAGTATCAGAGCCAGATACACACAGATTACATACGCCGTCATCGTCAGAGCGAGAGCAATAATTCTAGCACTAGACCTCCTCTGTAACTCTAAACATGTAAACTGCAAAAAAATTTACAGCTTCGTCTATGGAGATTTTTAACCACTTAAGGACCGAGCCTCTTTTTGAGATTTGTTGTTCACAAGTTAAAAACATGTTTTTTTTCTAGAAAATTACTTAGAACCCCAAACATTATACATTTTTTCTTCAAACACCCTAGAGAATAAAATGGCGGTCATTGCAACACTTTCTGTCACACCGTATTTGCGCAGCAGTCTTACAATTGCACTTTTTTTTTTTGGAAAAAAATACACTTTTTTGAATTAAAAAATAAGACAACAGTAAAGTTTTTTTTTTATATTGTGAAAGATAATGTTACGCCGAGTAAATTGATACCCAACATGTCATGCTTCAAAATTGCGCCCCGCTCGTGGAATGGCGACAAACTTTTACCTTTAAAAATCTCCATAGGCGACGTTTAAAAAATTCTACAGGTTGCATCTTTTGAGTTACAGAGGAGGTCTAGGGCTAGAATCATTGCTCTCGGTCTAACAATTGTGGTGATACCTCACATGTGTGGTTTGAACACCGTTTTCATATGCGGGTGCTACTCACATATGCGTTCGCCTTTGCACACGAGCTCGGCGGGACAGGGCACATTTAAAAAATGTTTTTTATTTATTTTACCTTTTATTTTTACACTGTTTATTAAAAAATTGTGTCACTTTTATTCCTATTACAAGGAATGTAAACATCCCTTGTATTGGAAAAAAAGCATGACAGGACCTCTTAAATATGAGATCTGGGGTCAAAAAGACCTCAGATCTCATATTTACACTAAAATGCAATAAAAAAAAAAAAAAAAAATAGTTTTTTGTCATTTAAAAAAAAAAAAAAAAAAGGTCCTTTAAGAGCTATGGGCGGAAGTGAAGTTTTGACGTTGCTTCTGCCCTGCAATGGTATAGAGACATGTGGGGGCCATCTTCCCCTCACTCATCTCCATGCCACTGGTGTGAGAGGATCCAATCGCCTCTGCCACTGCCAGCGGCTCCGGAGCGCGGCAGGAGGGGGGGCACTTTTATCGGAAAGCAGACCGCCGGCTGAAGAAGAGCTAGCTGCTGCCATAACAACGATATTCCTCTTCAAAGTTAGGACATATATTGGCGTGCGGCGATCCGGAAGTGGTTAAGTACTGAAGTTTGCCACCATTCCACAAGTGTGCGCAATTTTAAAGCATGACATGTTAGGTATCTGTTTGGGGTCCGTCCCGCAGTGCTGGAGAGGACACCGGGCCACTGGCTGCACCTCGCCACCCGTCACCTAGTTGGGGTCCGCCCCGCAGTGCTGGAGGGGACACCGGAGCCGCTGCCCGCACCTCGCAATCCGCCACCTAGATGTTGCCCGCCCCGCAGTGCTGGAGGGGACACCTCGCCACCCACCACTTAGATGGGGTCCACCCCACAGTGCTAGAGGGGACACCGGAACTTCTGCCCACACCTCGCCACCTAGATGTGGCCCGCCCGCCATGCTGGAGGGGATACCGGAGCAGCTTCCCCTTACCCCACTACCTAGACGGGTTAGGAACTGACCGGCAGCCGAGAGTGGGTTCGCTAGTGCAACGCCGCTGGGGGGTGGTTGTTTGCCGCCCCCCCCAAAAAAAAAACACCAGCAGTCACTGTGCTAAACTATACAATACTATCCCATACTAGCAGGGGCGTAACTACCACCATAGCGACCCATGCGGGCGCCATGGGGCCCCCAGCCGAGTGGGGCCCAGTGAGGATAAGAGTACCGCCGGCACAGTCTCCCAGCCAGGGGAAGAGAGAGGAAAGGAAGAGGCAAGCTGTCCGTATCAGCAGAGAGCTGAATTGGCCGATGTAAGAGCTTTCATTAGAACTTCCAGTGTTCCCAGGGCTCTCGTCACATAGCTCCACCTTTTGGCACGGTGCCTTTGATAGACAGAACGCCGATCCAATGCGGGACATGTGACGTCATCAAAGGCGCCGGGCCAAGAAGTGGGGCTATGTGACGATGAGCACCCCGGGAAGACAGGAAATTCAAATGAAAGCTATTACAGCGGGCAATCCCGCTCTCTGCTGATCCGGGTGGCTTGTCTCTTCCTCTGCATAGGTGGGGCTGTATGGGGCACAGGCAGACCAGGCTGTATTGGGCACAGGTCACGCTGTATGGGGCACAGGTCACGCTGCATTGACACTAGGGTAGCTGTGGGGGGGGGGGGCTGTTTGCAGGGGGCCCATACAACATTTTGCTATGGGGCCCTGCTATTTCTAGTTACGCCCCTGCATACTAGATATTATTTTAGGCCCAGTGATGTCATCTCCGGGTCTGTGCTTTTCTACATAATGCAGGCAGATCACGGCTGGTGGGAGGAGCCGGCAGGGTGCTGTACATAATTTCCTGAAAACATCCCAGCCCCCGGCCTCAGCGCTCCTCTCCGGAACTCTCAGTCCTGATGCAAGCAGTAGGCTGGACCTTGGGGCAGCTTCTACCTGATGGCTGCAGCTTCTAATGCACCGTGTGAGAAGCTCACAGTGTGCAGTGAAATCAGAGAAAGGCATTTCAGGACAGGAGAGGAGCCGCTACAATGTAAGACTTATAGAGGTGGCCGGAGTTCAGCTTTGAAGTATTAGATCCCATCCTCGGCTTAGTTATCAGACTCAGACACTTTGTTACAAGTGTGTTTGCAGCCCACGCCTCCTCCTCTGCCATGTTTGCCGGGATCTGCCAGACAGAATCTTACAACTTTTACAAACATTCACAGATCCATCCCTCTGCTTACACAGCTGTGGCCCTGAGAACGCCGACCACACTGCCGCCGCTTGGATAAACATGTCCTGCTTAAAGGGAACCGGTCACTACGGAACGGATTTAAAGGGAATGCATGGTCCAATCATTGTTCTTTAGATGTGCATGTAAAATAATTTACATTTTAAAAACATTTTTTCAATGCAAAATTCGAGACATTGTTTCAATGCAAAATCCGAAACATCAATTCAAAATCCGAGACATTGTTTCAATGCAAAATTTGAATCTTTGTTTCAATGCAAAATCCGAAACATTGTTTTAATGCAAAATCCATAAACATGTCCTGCTTAAAGGGAACCGGTCACTATGGAACGGATTCAAAGGGAATGCATGGTCCAATCATTGTTCTTTAGATGTGCATGTAAAAAATGTACATTTTAAAAACATTGTTTCAATGCAAAATCCGAAACATTGTTTAAATGCAAAATTTGAGACATTGTTTCAATGCAAAATTCGAAACATTGTTTCAATGCAAAATAAAAAAAAACATTGTTTCAATACAAAATCCGAAATATTGTTTCAATGCAAAATTCGAGACATTGTTTCAATGCAAAATTCAAAACATTGTTTCAATGCAAAATTCGAGACATTGTTTCAATGCAAAATCCGAAACATTGTTTAAATGCAAAATTTGAGACATTGTTTCAATGCAAAATAAAAAAAAACATAGTTTCAATACAAAATCCGAAATATAGTTTCAATGCAAAATTCGAGACATCGTTTAAATGCAAAATTCAAAACATTGTTTCAATGAAAAATCCAAAATATTGTTTCAATGCAAAATTCGAGACATTGTTTCAATGTAACATTCGAGACATTGTTTCAATGCAAAATTCAAAACATTGTTTTAATGCAAAATCCATAAACATGTCCTGCTTAAAGGGAACCAGTCACTATGGAACGGATTCAAAGGGAATGCATGGTCCGTTCATTGTTCTTTAGATGTGCATGTAAAAAAATTACATTTTAAAAACATTGTTTCAATGCAAAATTCGAGACATTGTTTCAATGCAAAATTCGAGACATTGTTTCAATGCAAAATTCAAAACATTTTTCAATATGCACAGAAACGCGTTGCACTTTAGCAGACAGGTGGCAGTGCTATTTATTTTGACTTGCTACCCCCACACATCTGTTAACACGCGTTTTTTTTCCGGTGTGCAAAAATGCAGAAGCACCATGCATTTTGGCCACTAGATGGAGCTGATGATCATAATAAATATTTATCCCCTATGATCATCAGCTCCATCTAGTGGTCATATTGTGGTATTTTGCAGATTCACCCTATTCTTTGTAAATGAATACCATTCGCCCCGGAGAGAAACAAACCTAGTAACATTTCATTTTGCCCTATTCGCACAGAATGAATATGAATGCTGTTTTCCACGAAGGATAACTCTGCAAATTTCTTATAAATACATAAAAATATAGCAAGAATTGCCCCTATATACTGCAGTAGGAGGTCATCACAAAATTTGCAAAATTAAAGCAAAATATGCAAAAAATAGACAGCGATGGGCAGATATGTTCATCCCTACCGGCCACTGAGACTCTCATATGTCCTGGGCCACCCTTATCTGTAGCTCTGCGCTCTTTCCCTTACCTGTAGTGTGAAGGAGGAAGCTCCTGGATGACATTCTGGATCCGAGATAATTGATCGCCCTCTACCGAGCATGATACCGCGTCCTGGGGAGAGAAATAAACTACAATATTAGGAAAAAAATCTGCTTTTGGACAATATACAAACAGTACAGCACCGCATCTCTTAATTAATTGGTAAGTGGAAGGTTTATGGGATTTTTAAGGTTCATATTAAATCAACTGAAAAAAAAAATATTTTAAAAAAATTTAAATTTTATTAATACATAAAAACAGCGCAATTGCATTAAGAATGGAACCCATGAGGAGAGGCACACACTCCACAATCTCAGATTCTATGCTGAGCATACCCAATACGAGTTTTTCCATCCTCGTGGTCAACTTTTTCTACAAATTAGACTCTTTGGTCCTTTCATGCCTCCTATGATTGCCTGCAGTCCGATGTTTTGTCTTATGGTGCCTAATTGATCCCTGAACCATTATCTATTGCTATATACTCTGGGAAGGCCCTGATATTTACTGGACAGCATCCCCTGAAGAAGCCCCATTATAGGGCGAAACATGTTGGGAACCACACCATCGTGCTGTACCTTAAAAGGACTGTACTGTATGAGTCTTTCTTAATGCAATTGTGCTTTTTATGTGTTAATAAAACTTACATTTTTTATTAGTTTTTTTCGGTTGATTTAATATGCACCTTTAAAAATCCCATAAACCTTCTACTTGCCATGATACAATACTAATTACTGAAGACGAATGACATGTTCTAGCAGGACTTAATGTTCTGATTAAACTCCCCTGAGGAAGCCCCATTATAGGGCAAAACATGTTAGGAATCACACCATCATGCTGTACCTTAAAGGAATGTACTGTATGAGTGTTTTTTAATGCAATTGCACTGTTTTTTAATGTATTAATAAAATTTACATATTTTAAATAATTTTTTTCTTCAGTTGATTATATATGCACCTTACTTTCTTAATGCAATTGTGCTGTTTTTATGTATTAATAAAATTTTAATTTTTTGAATAATTTTTTTCTTCAGTTGATTTAATATGCACCTTAAAAATCCCATAAACCTTCTACTTGCCAGGATACAATACTAATTACAGAAGACGCATGACGTGTTCTAGCAGGACTTAATGTTCTGATTAAAACTCCCCTGAGGAAGCCCCATTATAGGGCGAAACATGTTGGGAACCACACCATCGTGCTGTACCTTAAAGGAATGTACTGTATGAGTCTTTCTTAATGCAATTGCGCTGTTTTTTATGTATTAATAAAATTTACATTTATTTAAAAAAAAAAATTTTTTCAGTTGCTTTAATATGCACCTTACTTTCTTCATGCAATTGCGCTGTTTTTTATGTATTAATAAAATTTAAATTTTTTAAATATTTTTTTTCTTCAGTTGATTTATTATGCACCTTACTTTCTTAATGCAATTGCGCTGTTTTTTATGTCTGTTCTGATTTTTTTATGGGACTGTTCTGATTAAAACTCCCCTGAGGAAGCCCCATTATAGGGCGACACATGTTGGGAACCACACCATCATGCTGTACCTTATAGGAATGTATTGTATCAGACTTTCTTAATGCAATTGCACTGTTTTTTATGTACCGGTATTAATAAAATTTACATTTTTTAAATAATTTTTTTCTTCAGTTGATTCAATATGCACCTTACTTTCTTAATGCAATTGCGCTGCTTTTTATGTATTAATAAAATTTACATTTTTTTAATATTTTTTTTCTTTAGTTGATTTAATATGCACCTTAAAAATCCCATAAACCTTCTACTTACTATATACAATACTAATTTCCAAAGACGCATGACGTGTTCTAGCAGGACTTAATGTTCTAATTAAAACTCCCCTGAGGAAGCCCAATATAGGGAACCACACCATCGTGCTGTACCTTAAAGGAATGTACTGTATCAGACTTTCTTAATGCAATTGCACTGTTTATGTATTAATAAAACTTACATTTTTTAAATAATTTTATTCTTCAGTTGATTTAATATGCACCTTACTTTCTTAATGCAGTTGCGCTGTTTTTTATGTATTAATAAAATTTACATTTAAAAAAAAAAAACATTTCTTCAGTTGTTTTAATATGCACCTTACTTTCTTAATGCAATTGCACTTTTATGTATTAATAACATATACATTTTTTAAATATTTTTTTTTCCTTTAGTTGATTTAATATGCACCTTAAAAAGCCCATAAACCTTCTACTTACAGGATACAATACTAATAACAGAAGACGCATGACGTGTTCTAGCAGGACTTAATTTTCTAATTAAAACTCCCCTGAAGAAGCCCCATTATAGGGCGAAACATTTTGGGAACCACGCCATCGTGCTGTACCGTAAAGGAATGTACTGTATGAGTCTTTCTTAATGCAATTGCGCTGTTTTTTATGTGTTAATAAAATTTAAATTTTTTTAAATATTTTTTTTCTTCAGTTGATTTAATATGCACTTTAATTTCTTAATGCACTTGCGCTGTTTTTTATTTGAACTTACAGCTGGCATGCGGTGGCTCTACATGAATGCAATTTTTTTTTTTGGGGGGGGGAATTGGAGGAAAAAAAATATTTTCTTTCTTCTGAATGAGAATTAAAGGCTGTTTTTATAGATTTAACATTTACTCGGGTTAACTAGAATGTTAACAGTCTTATTAAGAGCTCATAACTCATATGCCAGCAGATACCATTAATGTACAAATGTATCTTCTGCTGGTCTGATTGTGATAAAATTCTATTATAAGAAGTCAGAAAAGAGGGAGCCGGGGACAAGTTCTTCCAGGAAAATTAATCCAAATTTTCTGGCTGGATATGAACTTGTTTTATTACTGATAAAACTCTGGCCCGGAGCTCACATCCACCCAACACTTTGCCAAGAGTCCTGGAGAACCTTCCAAAAGATAGAAGCCCCTCCCTGACTGGCAAAGTACCTTTTATTAAACGCTTTACTGTTCTTTTTACATTTTAAAGTTCATGTATGTGTCTATGGAGTTCATTTACATAAAACATTTGCATAGCTGTTCATCTATTGAAACTCTATGTGAATTTGTTCTGTGCGTATGGGGAAAAATCGAATGTCCTCTGCCTATATTTTATGCAATTCAAACGTGTGAATGTGGAAAATGCCACATTATGGCCACTAGATGGCGCTGAGGATCAAACATAGTTCCTATGATAGTCATCACCATCTAGTGGACAAAATGTGGTATTTTCCGCATTCACATATTCAAATAGCTGAAAATATAGCTAGAGGACGTTCAACTTTTGCCCTATTCACCCAGAACATGCAGTTTTAATGGTACCCACTGACACAAAAAGGCAAATGCCTGATTAAGCAACCTAATTGTGAGGCAAGTCCAGGAGGTGTCCACTTGGTGGGGGTAGGGTAGAATGATCAGGTAGGTTGAAAAATCTATTTTGGTCTTATTGCCAGATAAGGAGCACCTGTATTGTTGTCACCTGTCCCCTATTATAGCCACTCTACAGCTCAATAATGGCTATGCTATTCAATTTTTGATCACTGCATAACAACCCAGACCTCCCCAACCCCCTTGCACCAATTTTCCCGATGTAACTGCCCTGTGGTTCAGCGGAGTGAATGCAAACCATTCATTTCATTGTTACAATGTATTTTGTTGAGTGTCTTTATCCTTTGATCTGCACATAATGGGCAAAATTCACAAAGCTAACACACCAGGATAATGGGAATTATTTGAAAATGTGACAGTTATTTTCCCCCTCCAGCATTCTTGGCTCCTCCTTTTCTTGGGTCCCCTGCCTGTGCTCTTGGCTCCTTTTCTCAGGTCCCCCTCAAGCACTCTTGGATCCTCCTCTTCTCGGGCCCCCTGACAGCACTCTTGGCTCCTCCTCTTGTCAGGTCCCCCTCCAGCTCTCTTGTCTCCTCTTCTCAGGTCCCTCTCCAGCACTCTTGGCTCCTCCTCTTCTCAGGTCCCCCTTTAGCGCCTTTGGCACCTCTTCTTCTCAGGTCCCCCTCCAGCACTCTTGGCTCCTCCTCTTCTCAGGTCCCCCTCTAGCACTCTTGGCTCCTCCTCTTCACATGTCCCCCTCCAGCACTCTTGGCTCCTCCTCTTCTCAGGTCCTCCTTTAGCATGCTTGGCTCCTCCTTTTCCAAGGTTCCCCTCCAGCACTCTTAGCTCCTCCTCTTCTGAGGTCCCCCTCCAGCATTCTTGGCTCCCCCTCTTCTCAGGTCCCTTTCTGGCACTCTTGGCACCTCCTCTTCTCAGGTTCCCCTCCAGCACTCTTGGATCCTCCTCTTCTCAGGCTCCCTGCCAGCACTTTTGGCTCTTCCTCTTGTCAGGTCGCCCTCCAGCACTCTTGTCTCCTCTTCTCAGGTCCCCCCCAGAACTCTTGGATCCTCCTCTTCTCGGGCCCCCTGCCAGCACTCTTGGCTCCTCCTCTTCTCTGGTCCCCCTCCAGCACTCTTGGCTCCTCATCTTCTCAGGTCCCCCTCTAGCACTCTTGGCACCTCTTCTTCTCAGGTCCCCCTCTAGCACTCTTGGCTCCTCCTCTTCTCAGGTCCCCCTCTAGCACTCTTGGCTCCTCCTCTTCACATGTCCCCCTCCAGCACTCTTGGCTCCTCCTCTTCTCAGGTCCTCCTTTAGCATGCTTGGCTCCTCCTTTTCCAAGGTTCCCCTCCAGCACTCTTAGCTCCTCCTCTTCTGAGGTCCCCCTCCAGCATTCTTGGCTCCCCCTCTTCTCAGGTCCCTTTCTGGCACTCTTGGCACCTCCTCTTCTCAGGTTCCCCTCCAGCACTCTTGGATCCTCCTCTTCTCAGGCTCCCTGCCAGCACTTTTGGCTCTTCCTCTTGTCAGGTCGCCCTCCAGCACTCTTGTCTCCTCTTCTCAGGTCCCCCCCAGCACTCTTGGATCCTCCTCTTCTCGGGCCCCCTGCCAGCACTCTTGGCTCCTCCTCTTCTCTGGTCCCCCTCCAGCACTCTTGGCTCCTCATCTTCTCAGGTCCCCCTCTAGCACTCTTGGCACCTCTTCTTCTCAGGTCCCCCTCTAGCACTCTTGGCTCCTCCTCTTCTCAGGTCCCCCTCTAGCACTCTTGGCTCCTCCTCTTCACATGTCCCCCTCCAGCACTCTTGGCTCCTCCTCTTCTCAGGTCCTCCTTTAGCATGCTTGGCTCCTCCTTTTCCAAGGTTTCCCTCCAGCACTCTTAGCTCCTCCTCTTCTGAGGTCCCCCTCCAGCATTCTTGGCTCCCCCTCTTCTCAGGTCCCTTTCTGGCACTCTTGGCACCTCCTCTTCTCAGGTTCCCCTCCAGCACTCTTGGATCCTCCTCTTCTCAGGCTCCCTGCCAGCACTTTTGGCTCTTCCTCTTGTCAGGTCGCCCTCCAGCACTCTTGTCTCCTCTTCTCAGGTCCCCCCCAGCACTCTTGGATCCTCCTCTTCTCGGGCCCCCTGCCAGCACTCTTGGCTCCTCCTCTTCTCTGGTCCCCCTCCAGCACTCTTGGCTCCTCCTCTTCTCTGGTCCCCCTCCAGCACTCTTGGCTCCTCATCTTCTCAGGTCCCCCTCTAGCACTCTTGGCACCTCTTCTTCTCAGGTCCCCCTCTAGCACTCTTGGCTCCTCCTCTTCTCAGGTCCCCCTCTAGCACTCTTGGCTCCTCCTCTTCACATGTCCCCCTCCAGCACTCTTGGCTCCTCCTCTTCTCAGGTCCTCCTTTAGCATTCTTGGCTCCTCCTTTTCCAAGGTTCCCCTCCAGCACTGTTAGCTCCTCCTCTTCTGAGGTCCCCCTCCAGCATTCTTGGCTCCCCCTCTTCTCAGGTCCCTTTCTGGCACTCTTGGCACCTCCTCTTCTCAGGTTCCACTCCAGCACTCTTGGATCCTCCTCTTCTCAGGCTCCCTGCCAGCACTCTTGGCTCCTCCCCTTGTCAGGTCGCCCTCCAGCACTCTTGCCTCCTCTTCTCAGGTCCCCCTCCAGCACTCTTGGATCCTCCTCTTCTCGGGCCCCCTGCCAGCACTCTTGGCTCCTCCTCTTCTCAGGTCCCCCTCCAGCACTCTTGGCTCCTCATCTTCTCAGGTCCCCCTCTAGCACCCTTGGCACCTCTTCTTCTCAAGTCCCCCTCCAGCACTCTTGGCTCCCCCTCTTCTCAGGTCCCTTTCTGGCACTCTTGGATCCTCCTCTTCTCAGGTCCCCCTCCAGCACTCTTGGCTCCTCATCTTCTCAGGTCCCCCTCTAGCACCCTTGGCACCTCTTCTTCTCAAGTCCCCCTCCAGCACTCTTGGCTCCCCCTCTTCTCAGGTCCCTTTCTGGCACTCTTGGATCCTCCTCTTCTCGGGCCCCCTGCCAGCACTCTTGACTCCTCCTCTCATCAGGTCCCCCTCCAGCACTCTTGGCTCCTCCTCTTCTCAGGTCCCCCTCCAGGCCAGCACTCTTGTATTCTCCTCTTCTCGGGTCCCTCTTTAGCACTCTTGGATCCTCCCCTTCTCAGGTCCTCCTCTAGCACTCTTGCTTCCTCCTCTTCTTCGCATGCCACCATAGGAAGCTGCTTCCTATAGGAATGCACCAACAAGCTCACTCCTGAGTCGGGCTTGTGTGCGTCTATAGACACACACAGCGTGGCTCAGCCGTCTGTCCCTGGCCCACCCATTTCATCAATTGGATTTCAGTTCTTTCAATAATGGAGGCTCAGCATCACATGTGGGCATTACCTATGTAGCCTGCTTAGGAACGCCCACTCCTCCAGGTTGACACCCACTCATCAAGACATTTTGATATTTGCATAACTCCCCCCAAGAGCCAGCCCACTGCATGCATCAAGGCTGAGGGCTCCTTAGAGGAGTAGTGAGGAACCCCTCCCACCAGCCATCATCTGCCTGCATTGCATAGAGAATCACAGAGACCCAGTGATGACAAGTCTACACCTCCATGAGAACACTTGAAGTTTTTCCGCCTGTCCCATCTTGAGTTGCTGTAAAAAAAGGAGTTTAATCCAAGTAAAAAAGCAACTATATCTGCAATGCAATTTATCATATTGAATGACGGGACTGATACATCTATGGCCAAAATTGGCCGAACAAAAAAATTGGACTCGGAATCCTTTTCTTCAGACTGCTGTCTGATCTCTGTGATTTACTAATGAACTCCAGCAACAAGTCCTGTGTGTCCGGGGAGGGGATGTGGAAGGAGATGAGCGGGTCCATCTGGCGGAGTGTGTATGCGGAGTGATAATCTCTTGCTGTTGGTAGTAAACACACATCCTTCCAGCCTGTCAGTCAGGTAAGCAGAGCTCTGCAGATGAGACATGACACCAGCACAGACTGAGCCCCGGGCGCGGGGTGGACGCAGGGTCCCGGCGGACCGTCACTGCGCGCACGCCGCGCTCTGGAATACATTGGAAATTCTACCCAAACCTTGTGCATGCGGAATAAAGCAACCAAGTAGATTACATTTTAGTTTTTTTTATGATTAACCACTTCAGCTCCGGAAGATTTACCCCCCTTCCTGACCAGGCCATTTTTTTGCCATACGGCACTGTGGTATTTTCTTTTTAAATCCAGTAATCTTTATTACAAAAATGTTCTTACATCAATACATTTCACATTCATTTTATCCAGATACAGCAAAAATAAACATTACATTTAATAACCCCATAGGAAAAAAAAAAAGCAAAAACACAAAAACAACAAAACAAACAAACAAAAACACAAAAAAACACACTTTGGCACTGTGGTATTTTTTTTTTTAAATCCAATAATCTTTATTACAAAAAAATTCTTGCATCAATACATCAAATACATTTCACATTCATTTTATCCAGATACAGCAACAATAAACATTACATTTAATTACCCCATAGAAAAAAACCAAAACACAAAAACAACAAAACAAACAAAAACACACACACAAAAAAAAAACACACTTTGGCACTGTGCTATTTTTAACCACTTAAGGACCGCAAGGATTTGCCCCCTTAATGACCGGGCCATTTTTTGCGGTACGGCACTGCGTCACTTTAACTGACAATTTGCGCGGTCGTGCGACGCTACACCCAAATAAAATTGTTGTCCTTTTTTCCCCCACAATTGGAGATTTCTTTTGGTGGTATTTGATCACCTCTGTGGCATTTTATTTTTTGCGCTATTAACAAAAAAGAGCGACAATTGTGAATAAAAAACAATTTTTGCTATAATAAATATCCCCAATTTTATTAAAAAAAAAACAAAAACGGATTTCTTCATCAGCTTAGACCGATATGTATTCTACTACATATTTTTGGTAAAAATTAAAAAAAAAAAAACGCAATAAGCATATATTGATTGCTTTGCACAAAAGTTACAGTGTCTACAAAATGGGGGATAGATGTATGGCATTTTTATAATTTTCTATTATTTTTTACTAGTAATGGCAGCGATCTGGGATTTTTAGCGGGACTGCGACATTGCGGTGGACAGATCGGACATTTTTGACACATTTTTGGGACCATTGACATTTATACAGCGATCAGTGCTATAAAAATGCACTGATTACTGTGTAAATTACACAGGCAGGGAAAGAGTTAACACTAGGGGGCGATCAAGGGTGATCAAATTAAATGTATTCCCTAGGGCGGTGTTTTTAACTGGGGGGCGTGTACTGACTGGTCCTGGTGTCAGAGAACTACAACCGGCTTCAAGTGACTGGTCGCAGTATCACCTTATCCATCATTCCCTAAAGCCAAATGGGTATTTGACCCCCCCCAGGGATTTTTCATCCCTGGAGTGCAGAATTGTATTCATCGATGCATCCTCAAAATACAAGCACTGTAAGTAACTGAATATGAGCCTGTATCAGCCACTTGCAGTCCCCTGTACAGCAGACCTCAGACTAGGAGAGGGAAAGCAGCACAGGGAGCCAATCGGTTGTGCTGCTGTGCTGATATGCTCAGCAGCGCCCCTCTCAATGCAGGGCCTGGGGCAAATGGAATAGAGCCCCATCATTGGTGTCAGTGGGAGGAACAGTGCCCTATCATTGCTGTCAGTGGGAGGAATAGTGCCTCATTGTTGGTGTCAATGGGAGGAATAGTGCCCCATCATTGGTATCAGTGGGAGGAATAGTGCCCCATCATTGGTGTCAGTGGGAGGAATAGTGCCCCATCATTGGTGTCAGTGGGAGGAATAGA
The DNA here is from genome assembly GCA_037952835.1 of Lithobates septentrionalis. Classification (NCBI taxonomy): domain Eukaryota; kingdom Metazoa; phylum Chordata; class Amphibia; order Anura; family Ranidae; genus Lithobates; species Lithobates septentrionalis. The sequence continues at coordinate 93,001 of JBBDGP010004984.1, forward strand.
GCCCCATCATTGGTGTCAGTGGGAGGAATAGTGTCCCATCATTGGTATCAGTGGGAGGAATAGTGCCCCATCATTGGTGTCAGTGGTAGGAATAGTGTCCTATCATTGGTGTCAGTGGGAGGAATGGTGTCCCATCATTGGTGTCAGTGGGAGGAATGGTGTCCCATCATTGGTATCAGTGGGAGGAATAGTGTCCCATCATTGGTATCAGCGGGAGGAATAGTGCCCCATCATTGGTGTCAGTGGGAGGAATAGAGCCCCATCATTGGTGTTAGTGGAGGAATAGTGCCCCATCATTGGTGTCAGTGGGAGGAATAGTGTCCCATCATTGGGAGGAATAGTGTCCCATCATTGGTATCATTGGGAGAAATAGTGACCCATCATTGGTGTCACTGGGAGGAATAGTGTCCCATCATTGGTGTCAGTGGGAGGAATAGTGTCCCATCATTGGGAGGAATAGTGTCCCATCATTGGTATCATTGTGAGAAATAGTGACCCATCATTGGTGTCACTGGGAGGAATAGTGCCCCATCATTGGTGTCAGTGGGAGGAATAGTGTCCCATCATTGGGAGGAATAGTGTCCCATCATTGGTATCATTGGGAGAAATAGTGACCCATCATTGGTGTCACTGGAAGGAATAGTGTCCCATCATTGGTATCATTGGGAGAAATAGTGACCCATCATTGGTGTCAGTGGGAGGAATAGTGCCTCATTGTTGCTGACATACACAAATAGTGAGCACTTACAGACTCCTTTTACAAGTAATGGTAAGTACTTACAGACTTCTTTTACAGGTTTGGCATCAATGAAATTCTTTACCATAGCGACAAGGTCCATTGAAGTGGGAATGTTATCGACAGATCCACTTAAACCTAAATTACAACACGGGGTAGATAGATATATAGTGGTTTTATCACTAGTTAAAAAACATTGAAAGAACTTTTATGGGCCCGTAATTCTGGGTTTTTCAAGGACACAGACAGATCCGCGGAAGAGGCCTTGTAAAAATGGCAAACAAAGCCAGAGAGAAGATGAGGAACGGGGACAGGACTTGGTACATTACACACCACATATGGTGCTGCAAGCAATGTTGTATGGAAGATATATGGAATTTTTCATTCATTTCTAAAGGTTACGTTCACCTCCAGGGAGCAAAAACGAGAGGATTATGGGATGCTACTTAGAACCTCGGCTTGTCTCCTACATGACCCAGAACAAAGACCGTTAACTCCTTCCTCCCAAAGGAAAGACAGATGACTCGTTGTAGACTATGCTAAACACTGTAGCCATATCAGGAGGAGGGCTTTGATGGGTTCTTCTTTGATGGTCTTCTGGAAAAGTTTTCTAAATGTAGATAAAAGACCTTCCTTTTCCGTGATGGAATAAACACGGCTAAGTTGTGCGTGTGCAAGTTGTCTATGGGTGGAGATGGCACTTGTGCCATGCTATGGGGGAGTGAGGTTAATGATAACTCCTTCCTCCCGAAGGAGAGTCAGATGACTCATAGAAGACGATGGTAAAAAACGGTAGTCATACTGTCAGCAGGACTTTGTTGGGTTTCCCTTTGATGGACTTTCTGAAGAATCTCCTAAGTGTATGTAGGCGAGGTGCAGCGTGGTGCAGCGTGGTGCAGCGTGGTGCGGCTGCAATAACACACACAGTCCAAGTGCGATGTAAATAACTTGTATTTAAGTAATGCATAGACAGTTCACAATAAACCCCGTGGGAAGACAGCCCAACCGGGAACACTCATAGGTCCCAACAGCATGTAGAGAGCAGGTTTCAGCCAAACTGGCAACGCCTGTTAGGAGGGGCAGAATGCTGCCTGGCCGCCTTGTGTCCAAGTGGGGAGATGTCCAGAAAAGTTGTGAACCCTATGCTTTCCCTCCTTGTCAGGAATCTTTCCCTGACCCTAGTTCTGTCCCTATCAGATGGGGTACCTGTCTCTACTCTACCCACTTGCAAAGCTTTGGAACCAGGGCTGTAAATAGGCTCTGCCTGACCCAAGGTGGCTGCTAGAGTCACATGGGGCAGCAGCATCCAATCAGATAGCTTCCCCAGTGATCCAGATAACCATAGAGGAACGAAGTTCCTCTTGACTTCCTCTCCAACTGCAACGCAAGCGCCACCTACAGTGGAGATAGTAGACTGCACCTGCCTACATATAAATAAAAAGACGAATTTTACTGTGGTGTGGGATAAACATGGCAAAGTTTTGCACATACAAGCTGTACATGGGGGGAGATGGGACTTGTGCCATACTAAAAATCTGTGAGGTTACCCTTAACGAATTACGAATAGTAAAATTATGCTAAAAACTCTAGTCATGTTGTGAGAAGGCCTTTTTTTGATTTCTACTTTGCTAAAAAATGTTCCTAAGTGTAGAGAATAAGCCTTCCTTTTCCGTGGTGGAATAAACATAGCCAAGTACAAGCTGTCCATGGGTAGAGATGGTCCTTGTGCCATGCTAGGGGTGGGTGAGGTTACCCTTAACTTCTTCCTCCCCAAGGAGAGACCATTTACGCATTGTAGATTATGCTAAAAACTGTAGTCATGTTGTGAGGGTTTTTTTTTTGAGGGCTACCCCTTTGATGGGCTTGCTGAAAATGTCCCAAAGAGTAGAGAAAAAAATCTTCCTTTTCTGTGGTGGAATGAAAATGGCCAAGTTGCACGTGTACAAGCTGTCCTTAGGTGGAGATGGAACTTGTGCCATGCTATAGGTGAGTGAATTTGGACTTAACTCCATCCTCCAAAAGGAGAGATGACTTACAGCCGACTATACTAAACACTGTAGTCATATTGTCAGGAGGACTTTGTTGGGTTTGCCCTTTGATAGGCTTGCTGAAGAATTTCTTAAGTGTAGACAAAAAGCCTTCCTTTTCAGTGGTGGGATAAACATGGCCAAGTTGCACATGTACTAGCTGTCTATGGGTGGAGATGATGCTTGTGCCATATTACAGTTGAGTGACTTTTACACATCACAGAAATTGACCAATGATGAGGAAGCCTTGGATCCTAAGAATGCTCAGCCTGCCGCTGATTAGGATCCAGGTTTTGGTCAAGTTTATAAAATGTATACTTTTACAAACTGATTTTTTTTACATTAGTATTTGAATAAAATGTTGTTTTTTTGTAAATAAATATTTACTACAAGGCATATAAATGACACTTTGTTAATAGCATGTTAGGCTTTCTGGGAAAGCCTAGAATTTAATTATGTATCCAACTCTGACTAATTACGATATATCCATGTCTGCTGTCAGATGGGACCACTAGATACAATGTATCCATACCTGTTGTTAGCTGGGACCACTAGTTGTGATGTATCTATATCTGCTGTCAGGTAAGACCACTAGTGACAATGTATCAATCTCTGCTGTCATGTAGCTCCAGTAGTTTCAATGTATCCATCTCTGCTTTGAGGTGGGACCCCCAGTTACAATGTTTTCATCTCTGCTTTCATATGGGTCCAGTAGTTACAATGTATCCATGTCTGTTGTCAGGTGGGACCACCAGTTACAATGTATACATGCCTGTTGTCAGGTGGGACCACCAGTTACAATGCATCCATGTCTGTTGTTAGGTGGAACCACCAGTTACAATGTATCCATGTCTGTTGTCAGGTGGGACCACCAGTTACAATGCATCCATGTCTGTTGTCAGGTGGGATCACTAGTTACAATGTATCCATGCCTGTTGTCAGGTGGGACCACCAGTTACAATGTATCCATGCCTGTTGTCAGGTGGGACCACCAGTTACAATGTATCCATGTCTGTTGTCAGGTGGGACCACCAGTTACAATGTATTCATGTCTGTTGTCAGGTGGAACCACCAGTTACAATGTATCCATGTCTGTTGTCAGGTGGGACCACCAGTTACAATGTATCCATGTCTGTTGTCAGGTGGAACCACCAGTTACAATGTATCCATGCCTGTTGTCAGGTGGGGCCACCAGTTATAATGCATCCATGTCTGTTGTCAGGTGGGACCACCAGTTACAATGTATCCATGTCTGTTGTCAGGTGGAACCACCAGTTACAATGTATCCATGCCTGTTGTCAGGTGGGGCCACCAGTTATAATGCATCCATGTCTGTTGTCAGTCAGGTGGGACCACCAGTTACAATGTATCCATTTCTGTTGTCAGTCAGGTGGGACCACCAGTTACAATGTATCCATGTCTGTTGTTAGTCAGGTGGGACCATAAATTACAATGTATCCATGTCTGTTGTCAGGTGGGACCACCAGTTACAATGTATCCATGTCTGTTGTCAGTCAGGTGGGACCACCAGTTACAATGTATCCATTTCTGTTGTCAGTCAGGTGGGACCACCAGTTACAATGTATCCATGTCTGTTGTTAGTCAGGTGGGACCATAAATTACAATGTATCCATGTCTGTTGTCAGGTGGGGCCACCAGTTACAATGCATCCATGTCTGTTGACAGTCAGGTGGGACCACCAGTTACAATGTATCCATCTCTGCTGTCAGGTGGGACCACTGGTAAAAAAAACAAAAAACAATGTATCCATCTCTGCTCTCAGGTGGTGGGTCCAGTAATTACAATGTATCCATCTCTGCTCTCAGGTGGTGGGTCCAGTAATTACAATGTATCCATCTCTGCTGTCACAGTGGTCACATGGTCGGGAACCGATGCCTCCCATCGAAAAATGCCCCCCAATTGCTCTGCGCATGCGCAGTAACCAACGTCGCTCCAGCTGATATGGTGATATCAGCTGGCGCAACGTAAACACAGTGCATGCGCAGATCGTCGGAGGCATTTTTAGACGGGAGACAGTATTCAACGGGCAGTATTCAAAGCTATGCAAACAGCGGAGGGATTTTCAGGTTGTGCCTCGCTGTTGCGTGTGCTGAAGGGCGCGTTTTGTGTGTGTTGCAGGACAGGTTTGGTGTGTTGAACGGCGGGTTTCGCCCGTATCCAAGGCCGGGTTGCAACGCACACAAAACCCACCCTTCAACACACACACAACCCGCCCCGCAACAGCGAGGCAGAATCTGACAACTACGTTCCCCTGTTTGTGTAGCGTCGGATAATGCCTTCGACGATGTGCTCTGTGTTGACGTCGCGCCAGCTCATCAACATATCATGCGCAGACCCATAGGGGGCATTTTTAAATGGGAGACATTTCTCGATAGAACACCGGTTCCACCAGCTCCCTCTCATTTCTAGAGAACAGGTGCTGTATTTGACAGCTCGGTCTGTGTGCTGGGAGTACACAGTGAGCATGCTCTCAACACAGAAACCTCCGCTGCCTATGGGCACATATGTAGGGCATTTGGGTGTTAAAGACCACGCTCTTCCCTGTCGCGCACACATGTATTACATGGGCAACAAGAGGTTAAAGCAATTAAAAAATGTCTGCCCCCATATTCTCATCCCTGCAGCTTCCCTTTAATTTCCATGGTTTGTGTCAGCCAGACATCGGCTATCTCCAGTTCTCAGCTATAAGAGTGTACAGAGGTTGGATACCAACATTCCATCCTGGAGAGACTTCAAAGAGTTTGGAGGAGCGCAGCAATCGGAGGGTACGTGGATATCAACCGATTCCACCCACAGAGCACTCCAGAGTACAGAGCGCGTGAAGAGGACTGAGCTCCGCAGATAAGAACGACTGCCGCGGTGATTGCATCAGCACCTCCGTAGGATGGAGTCACTGCCAGCAATCACACAACCTCTGGGTGGTGCTTGAACATTGACACGGACTCTTAAGTGCCCATATCTGGCCTCAAATATTTGTACAATCCAGAAGACTGTTACTATTGTGGAGAACAAACTTCAAAAGTTTGAATTCTGCGATAAGCAAATATGAAATAAATTCATCATGTGTCTTCTTCCCTGGAATCTCCATGTGCTTTGTGGATTTCTTCCAGATCTGTGCAGTAATCCGGCGTGAGACTTCCAGTAATAAAGACCGCTCACTGCTGCTCTCTCCTTGTGCAAGGTGACCGGTCTCGTCTCCGCCCCCTACTGTAGTTTTCTGCAGGCAGCCTGTGATGGGTGGAGCCTGCTGGGCTCCTCCCACAGCTCTGCTCTCTGAACAGGCTATGTACAGCACAGTGATGGGTTTGCAAAGGAATTTGGTGCACGCAAAGCAGATGATATCCTTTGTGGCTATTGAGGAATAGATTTAAATAAAATTTTTGTGCCTGTGCAGTTCTTGGCTGTGTTCATGATTATCCGACACAGATCAGACCCTGCCGCAGCCTTAGATTTTGTGGCTTTCTACACAGTTACAATGTTGCAGTTTGGCCCCCCCGGGTGAGGAGAGACTAAGAAAATGCTTCCTCCTGCCTGTGCCAGACTGATGACATCATCTCAACCTTGGCATAGTCACTAGATTGGTGCTCAGGCATCTCTAGTTAATGAAAAAAGTATATATATTACACTTTGCTACAATGTAAAGTAGTGAGTGTACAGCTTGTATAACAGTGTAAATTTGCTGTCCCCTCAAAATAACTGAACACAGCCATTAATGTCTAAACCGCTGGCAACAAAAGTGAGTACACCCCTAAGTGAAAATGTCCAAATTGGGCCCAATTAGCCATTTTCCCTCCCCGGGGTCATGTGACTCGTTAGTGTTACAAGGTCTCAGGTGTGAATGGGGAGCAGGTGTGTTAAATTTGGTGTTCTCGCTCTCACTCTCTCATACTGGTCATTGGAAGTTCAACATGGCACCTCATGGCAAAGAACTCTCTGAGGATCTGAAAAAAAAGAATTGTTGCTCTACATAAAGATGGCCTAGGCTATAAGAAGTTTTCCAAGACCCTGAAACTGAGCTGCAGCACGGTGGCCAAGACCATACAGCGGTTTAACAGGACAGGTTCCACTCAGAACAGGCCTCGCCATGGTCCACCAAAGAAGTTGAGTGCACGTGCTCAGCGTCATATCCAGAGGTTGTCTTTGGGAAATAGACGTATGAGTGCTGCCAGCATTGCTACAGAGGTTGAAGGGGTGGGGGGTCAGCCTGTCAGTGCTTAGACCATACGCCGCACACTGCATCAAATTGGTCAAATTGGTCTGCATGGCTGTCATCCCAGAAGGAAGCCTCTTCTAAAGATGCACAAGAAAGCCCACAAACAGTTTGCTGAAGACAAGCAGACTAAGGACATGGATTACTGGAACCATGTCCTGTGGTCTGATGAGACAAAGATAAACTTATTTGGTTCAGATGGTGTGAAGCGTGTGTGGCGGCAACCAGGTGAGGAGTACAAAGACAAGTGTGTCTTGCCTACAGTCAAGCATGGTGGTGGGAGTGTCATGGTCTGGGGCTGCATGAGTGCTGCTGACACTGGGGGGCTACAGATCATTGAGGGAACCATGAATTCTAACATGTACTGTGACATACTGAAGCAGAGCATGATCCCCTACCTTCAGAGACTGGGCCGCAGGGCAGTATTCCAACATGATAACGATCCCAAACACACCTCCAAGATGACCACTGCCTTACTAAAGAAGCTGAGGGTAAAGGTGATGGACTGGCCAAGCATGTCTCCAGACCTAAACCCTATTGAGCATCTGTGGGACATCCTCAAATGGAAGGTGGAGGAGCGCAAGGTCTCCAATATCCACCAGCCCCGTGATGTCCTCATGGAGGAGTGGAAATGGACTCCAGCGGTAACCTGTGAAGCTCTGGTGAACTCCCAGCCCAAGCAGTTTAGACATTAATGGCTGTGTGTTGAGTTATTTTGAGGGGACAGCAAATTTACACTGTTATACAAGCTGTACACTCACTACTTTACATTGTAGCAAAGTGTCATTTCTTCAGTGTTGTCACTTGAAAAGATAGAAGAAAATATTTACAAAAATGTGAGGGGTGTACTCAGTTTTGTGAGATACTGTAGCTCCTTGTCCTAAACAGGGGTTACTATGTCATTTTAGTGTTTGGCTAGGCTGTAGTTAGTGCAGACTGATTGTAAAGTTATTCACCTGGTTTTTCTCTAAGCTTAAATTGGCATGTTGATTCCTCACTGTCGCCAGTAGATGTCACTGTTATCACCAGTCATAGTATGAGATTTCACAAACAAAACTAAGTTATGAAAATGTACATTTTCTTCAGCCAATCTAGGGGGAGGTTTAGGCCACTGGTGCATGCTGTGGGAAGATATAAATATGTGGGACAGGCCATGTGCTCACTCTCTTCCCCTGGGCTGAGGCCTAAGGAGGTGCAGCTGAATGGAGCTCTGCCGTTAGACCCGATAGCCTGTTTGGTGCTTGATGCGTGCTGAAGTGGTCCTGAAGATGTCCTGCCTGGCATGAAGAAAGCTGCACCAAGGAAGAGACACAGGGGAGGCCCCTTGCTGGAGAGAGCCAAGAAGAAGGCTCGTCTTTCAGAAGCACCTGGTGACTAACTTGGAGGACGCATTGAAATTCACGAACGTGCTTACAGTTTTGCCGGGTCGAAATGCCCTGGGGCGAAATGCTAGTCCACCCTGCCTCTGGAGGTGCTATCCTGCCTTTGGGGTGTCAGAAGGGTGCTACTTACTGTATCTGTATATTTTTTAGGAATGTATTTATTCAGACTAATAAGGGTTCACTTTAAGACCACCTTTCACCATTCCTTTATGCCGAGGTTGGCAAGTCGATTGTGATCGACCGGTCGACTTCAGCGGGCCGACAATTGGATCGCTGAATGGAAGGTGGGGGCGGGAACTGCTCTGTGATCGGTTGCTAGGCTGTCCTAGCAACCAATTACCAGCTTATGAAATGTTAACTCAGGCAACTCCTGCTCTCGCCTTCCACCCAGAACTATGCTTTCTCTTGATCTCCGCTGTACTGTACATATGCTGGCAGGTAGGATGTGCTACCTACACAGCACTGTGTGTATTTGGGGGGAGGAGACACTGTTGGAGGAGGGAACAGAGGACACTACAGTTGGGGGGGGGGGGGGAATTGAGGACACTGCCTTGGGGGACTGGGAGTCAAAGGACTAAGGACACTTTGTGGGGGGGGGGGCAGAGGACACTGCTATGGGGGGGAGTAGAGGAGACACTACAGG
>JBBDGP010004985.1:0-65507 GCA_037952835.1 Lithobates septentrionalis
TGATGGGAGTGGATGGGGAAGCAGAGGATGATGGGAGTGGAGGAGGGAAGCAGAGGATGATGGGAGTGGATGGGGGAGGCAGAGGATGATGGGAGTGGATGGGGAAGCAGAGGATGATGGGAGTGGATGGGGAAGCAGAGGATGATGGGAGTGGATGGGGAAGCAGAGGATGATGGGAGTGGAGGAGGGAAGCAGAGGATGATGGGAGTGGATGGGGGAGGCAGAGGATGATGGGAGTGGATGGGGAAGCAGAGGATGATGGGAGTGGATGGGGAAGCAGAGGATGATGGGAGTGGATGGGGAAGCAGAGGATGATGGGAGTGGAGGAGGGAAGCAGAGGATGATGGGAGTGGATGGGGGAGGCAGAGGATGATGAGAGTGGATGGGGAAGCAGAGGATGATGGGAGTGGATGGGGAAGCAGAGGATGATGGGAGTGGATGGGGAAGCAGAGGATGATGGGAGTGGATGGAGAAGCAGAAGATGATGGTAAAAGATGGGCGAGGCAGAGTATGATGGGAGTGGATGGGGAGGATAATGGGAGTGGGTGGGGAAGCAGAGGATGGTGGATGGAGGAAGCAGAGGATGATGGGAGTGGATAGGGGAGGCAGAGGATGATGGGAGTGGATGAGGGAAGGCAGAGGATGATGGGAGTGGAGGAGGGAAGCAGAGGATGATGGGAGTGGATGGGGAGGCAGAGGACGATGGGAGTGGATGGGGAAGCAGAGGATGATGGGAGTGGATGGGGAGGCAGAGGATGATGGGAGTGGATGAGGGAAGGCAGAGGATGATGGGAGTGGAGGAGGGAAGCAGAGGATGATGGGAGTGGATGGGGAGGCAGAGGACGATGGGAGTGGATGGGGAAGCAGAGGATGATGGGAGTGGATGGGGAAGCAGAGGATGATGGGAGTGGATGGGGAAGCAGAGGATGATGGGAGTGGATGAGGGGAGCAGAGGATGATGGGAGTGGATGGGGGAAGCAGAGGATGATGGGAGTGGATGGGGAAGCAGAGGATGATGGGAGTGGATGGGGAAGCAGAGGATGATAGGAGTGGATGGGGAAGCAGAAGATGATGGTAAAAGATGGGTGAGGCAGAGGATGATGGGAGTGGATGAGGGGAGGCAGAGGATGATGGGAGTCGATGGTGAGGCAGAGGATAATGGGAGTGGATGGGGAGGATGATGGGAGTGGGTGGGGGAAGCAGAGGATGGTGGATGGAGGAAGCAGAGGATGATGGGAGTGGATGGGGGAGGCAGAGGATGATGGGAGTGGATGAGGGGAGCAGAGGATGATGCGAGTGGATAGGGGAGGCAGAGGATGATGGGAGTGGATGAGGGAAGGCAGAGGATGATGGGAGTGGAGGAGGGAAGGCAGAGGATGATGGGAGTGGATGAGGGGAGCAGAGGATGATGGGAGTGGATGGGGAGGCAGAGGATGATGGGAGTGGATGGGGAAGCAGAGGATGATGGGAGTGGATGGGGAAGCAGAGGATGATGGGAGTGGATGGGGAAGCAGAGGATGATGGGAGTGGATGGGGAAGCAGAGGATGATGGGAGTGGATGAGGGGAGCAGAGGATGATGGGAGTGGATAGGGGAGGCAGAGGATGATGGGAGTGGAGGAGGGAAGGCAGAGGATGATGGGAGTGGATGAGGGGAGCAGAGGATGATGGGAGTGGATGGGGAGGCAGAGGATGATGGGAGTGGATGGGGAAGCAGAGGATGATGGGAGTGTATGGGGAAGCAGAGGATGATGGGAGTGGATGGGGAAGCAGAGGATGATGGGAGTGGATTGGGAAGCAGAAGATGATGGTAAAAGATGGGTGAGGCAGAGGATGATGGGAGTGGATGAGGGAGGCAGAGGATGACGGGAGTGGATGAGGGAGGCAGAGGATGATGGGAATGGATGGGGAGGCAGAGGATGATGGGAGTGGATGGGGAAGCAGAGGATGATGGGAGTGGATGGGGAAGCAGAGGATGATGGGAATGGATGGGGAGGCAGAGGATGATGGGAGTGGATGGGGAAGCAGAGGATGATGGGAATGGATGGGGAGGCAGAGGATGATGGGAGTGGATGGGGAAGCAGAGGATGATGGGAGTGGATGGGGAAGCAGAGGATGATGGGAGTGGATGGGGAAGCAGAGGATGATGGGAGTGGATGGGGAAGCAGAGGATGATGGGAGTGGATGGGGAAGCAGAGGATGATGGGAGTGGATGAGGGGAGCAGAGGATGATGGGAGTGGATGGGGGAGGCAGAGGATGATGGGAGTGGATGAGGGGAGGCAGAGGATGATGGGAGTGGATGGAGAAGCAGAGGATGATGGGAGTGGATGATGGGAGTGGATGAGGGGAGCAGAGGATGATGGGAGTGGATGGAGAAGCAGAGGATGATGGGAGTGGATGGGGAAGCAGAGGATGATGGGAGTGGATGGGGAAGCAGAAGATGATGGTAAAAGATGGGTGAGGCAGAGGATGATGGGAGTGGATGGGGAAGCAGAGGATGATGGGAGTGGATGGGGAAGCAGAGGATGATGGGAGTGGATGGGGAAGCAGAGGATGATGGGAGTGGATGGGGAAGCAGAGGATGATGGGAGTGGATGGGGAAGCAGAGGATGATGGGAGTGGATGGGGAAGCAGAGGATGACGGGAGTGGATGAGGGAAGCAGAGGATGATGGGAGTGGATGGGGAAGCCGAGGATGATGGGAGTGGATGGGGAAGCAGAGGATGATGGGAGTGGATGGGGAAGCAGAGGATGATGGGAGTGGATGGGGAAGCAGAAGATGATGGTAAAAGATGGGTGAGGCAGAGGATGATGGGAGTGGATGAGGGGAGGCAGAGGATGATGGGAGTGGATGAGGGGAGCAGAGGATGATGGGAGTGGATGGGGAAGCAGAGGATGATGGGAGTGGATGAGGGGAGGCAGAGGATGATGGGAGTGGATGGGGAAGCAGAGGATGATGGGAGTGGATGGGGAAGCAGAAGATGATGGTAAAAGATGGGTGAGGCAGAGGATGATGGGAGTGGATGGGGAAGCAGAGGATGATGGGAGTGGATGGGGAAGCAGAAGATGATGGTAAAAGATGGGTGAGGCAGAGGATGATGGGAGTGGATGGGGAAGCAGAGGATGATGGGAGTGGATGGGGAAGCAGAAGATGATGGTAAAAGATGGGTGAGGCAGAGGATGATGGGAGTGGATGGGGAAGCAGAGGATGATAGGAGTGGATGGGGAAGCAGAGGATGATGGGAGTGTATGGGGAAGCAGAAGATGATGGGAGTGGATGGGGAAGCAGAGGATGATGGGAGTGGATGGGGAGGCAGAGGATGATGGGAGTGGATGGAGAAGCAGAGGATGATGGGAGTGGATGGGGAAGCAGAAGATGATGGTAAAAGATGGGTGAGGCAGAGGATGATGGGAGTGGATGGGGAAGCAGAGGATGATGGGAGTGGATGGGGAAGCAGAAGATGATGGTAAAAGATGGGTGAGGCAGAGGATGATGGGAGTGGATGGGGAAGCAGAGGATGATAGGAGTGGATGGGGAAGCAGAGGATGATGGGAGTGTATGGGGAAGCAGAGGATGATGGGAGTGGATGGGGAAGCAGAGGATGATGGGAGTGGATGGGGGAGGCAGAGGATGATGGGAGTGGATGGGGAAGCAGAGGATGATGGGAGTGGATGGGGAAGCAGAGGATGATGGGAGTGGATGGGGAAGCAGAGGATGATAGGAGTGGATGGGGAAGCAGAAGATGATGGTAAAAGAATGGGGAAGCAGAGGATGATGGGAGTGGATGGAGAAGCAGAAGATGATGGTAAAAGATGGGCGAGGCAGAGTATGATGGGAGTGGATGGGGAGGATGATGGGAGTGGGTGGGGAAGCAGAGGATGGTGGATGGAGGAAGCAGAGGATGATGGGAGTGGATAGGGGAGGATGATGGGAGTGGATGGGGAAGCAGAGGATGATGGGAGTGGATGGGGAAGCAGAGGATGATGGGAGTGGGTGGGGAAGCAGAGGATGATGGGAGTGGATGGGGAAGCAGAGGATGATGGGAGTGGATGAGGGAAGGCAGAGGATGATGGGAGTGGAGGAGGGAAGCAGAGGATGATGGGAGTGGATGGGGAGGCAGAGGACGATGGGAGTGGATGGGGAAGCAGAGGATGATGGGAGTGGATGGGGAAGCAGAGGATGATGGGAGTGGATGGGGAAGCAGAGGATGATGGGAGTGGATGAGGGGAGCAGAGGATGATGGGAGTGGATGGGGAAGCAGAGGATGATGGGAGTGGATGGGGAAGCAGAGGATGATGGGAGTGGATGGGGAAGCAGAGGATGATAGGAGTGGATGGGGAAGCAGAAGATGATGGTAAAAGATGGGTGAGGCAGAGGATGATGGGAGTGGATGAGGGGAGGCAGAGGATGATGGGAGTCGATGGTGAGGCAGAGGATAATGGGAGTGGATGGGGAGGATGATGGGAGTGGGTGGGGGAAGCAGAGGATGGTGGATGGAGGAAGCAGAGGATGATGGGAGTGGATGGGGGAGGCAGAGGATGATGGGAGTGGATGAGGGGAGCAGAGGATGATGTGAGTGGATAGGGGAGGCAGAGGATGATGGGAGTGGATGAGGGAAGGCAGAGGATGATGGGAGTGGAGGAGGGAAGGCAGAGGATGATGGGAGTGGATGAGGGGAGCAGAGGATGATGGGAGTGGATGGGGAGGCAGAGGATGATGGGAGTGGATGGGGAAGCAGAGGATGATGGGAGTGGATGGGGAAGCAGAGGATGATGGGAGTGGATGGGGAAGCAGAGGATGATGGGAGTGGATGGGGAAGCAGAGGATGATGGGAGTGGATGAGGGGAGCAGAGGATGATGGGAGTGGATAGGGGAGGCAGAGGATGATGGGAGTGGAGGAGGGGAGCAGAGGATGATGGGAGTGGATGGGGAGGCAGAGGATGATGGGAGTGGATGGGGAAGCAGAGGATGATGGGAGTGGATGGGGAAGCAGAGGATGATGGGAGTGTATGGGGAAGCAGAGGATGATGGGAGTGGATGGGGAAGCAGAGGATGATGGGAGTGGATAGGGGAGGCAGAGGATGATGGGAGTGGATGAGGGGAGCAGAGGATGATGGGAGTGGATGGGGAGGCAGAGGATGATGGGAGTGGATGGGGAAGCAGAGGATGATGGGAGTGGATGGGGAAGCAGAGGATGATGGGAGTGTATGGGGAAGCAGAGGATGATGGGAGTGGATGGGGAAGCAGAGGATGATGGGAGTGGATTGGGAAGCAGAAGATGATGGTAAAAGATGGGTGAGGCAGAGGATGATGGGAGTGGATGAGGGAGGCAGAGGATGACGGGAGTGGATGAGGGAGGCAGAGGATGATGGGAATGGATGGGGAGGCAGAGGATGATGGGAGTGGATGGGGAAGCAGAGGATGATGGGAGTGGATGGGGAAGCAGAGGATGATGGGAATGGATGGGGAGGCAGAGGATGATGGGAGTGGATGGGGAAGCAGAGGATGATGGGAATGGATGGGGAGGCAGAGGATGATGGGAGTGGATGGGGAAGCAGAGGATGATGGGAGTGGATGGGGAAGCAGAGGATGATGGGAGTGGATGGGGAAGCAGAGGATGATGGGAGTGGATGGGGAAGCAGAGGATGATGGGAGTGGATGGGGAAGCAGAGGATGATGGGAGTGGATGAGGGGAGCAGAGGATGATGGGAGTGGATGGGGGAGGCAGAGGATGATGGGAGTGGATGAGGGGAGGCAGAGGATGATGGGAGTGGATGGAGAAGCAGAGGATGATGGGAGTGGATGATGGGAGTGGATGAGGGGAGCAGAGGATGATGGGAGTGGATGGAGAAGCAGAGGATGATGGGAGTGGATGGGGAAGCAGAGGATGATGGGAGTGGATGGGGAAGCAGAAGATGATGGTAAAAGATGGGTGAGGCAGAGGATGATGGGAGTGGATGGGGAAGCAGAGGATGATGGGAGTGGATGGGGAAGCAGAGGATGATGGGAGTGGATGGGGAAGCAGAGGATGATAGGAGTGGATTGGGAAGCAGAAGATGATGGTAAAAGATGGGTGAGGCAGAGGATGATGGGAGTGGATGGGGAAGCAGAGGATGATGGGAGTGGATGGGGAAGCAGAGGATGATGGGAGTGGATGGGGAAGCAGAGGATGATGGGAGTGGATGGGGAAGCAGAGGATGATGGGAGTGGATGGGGAAGCAGAGGATGATGGGAGTGGATGGGGAAGCAGAGGATGATGGGAGTGGATGGGGAAGCAGAAGATGATGGTAAAAGATGGGTGAGGCAGAGGATGATGGGAGTGGATGAGGGGAGGCAGAGGATGATGGGAGTGGATGAGGGGAGGCAGAGGATGATGGGAGTGGATGGAGAAGCAGAGGATGATGGGAGTGGATGGGGAAGCAGAGGATGATGGGAGTGGATGGGGAAGCAGAAGATGATGGTAAAAGATGGGTGAGGCAGAGGATGATGGGAGTGGATGGGGAAGCAGAGGATGATGAGAGTGGATGGGGAAGCAGAAGATGATGGTAAAAGATGGGTGAGGCAGAGGATGATGGGAGTGGATGGGGAAGCAGAGGATGATGGGAGTGGATGGGGAAGCAGAAGATGATGGTAAAAGATGGGTGAGGCAGAGGATGATGGGAGTGGATGGGGAAGCAGAAGATGATGGTAAAAGATGGGTGAGGCAGAGGATGATGGGAGTGGATGGGGAAGCAGAAGATGATGGTAAAAGATGGGTGAGGCAGAGGATGATGGGACTCACCCGCAGAGCCAGGAGTAAGGCTTTGATGCCCACACAGGAGATGCCGCACACAATACTCATAATGGCCAGTCTTCGGAGGCTGCAGGATGGAGATGACCGGCGTTGGTTCTTGTCGATGAGTACTTCCTGCAATGAGCCATTCTGGATATTTCCGTGTGCGGGGTTTGGATGTTCCTGAAGGGAGAAGATAAGAGAAGGATGAGATGGATTTATGGTGGAGCGTCAGATGTCTCGGGTCAATCTGGAGAGCCGGTTGTCTGAAAGTAGAAGTCACTTTTCTAGTTTTGAATGGAATTTGGAATATCAAATTCTGGGCCATGGGGGATATTTCTCTCACTTCCTGTTCCTGGAGATCCATGAAGAACACAAACAGGTGACACCAACAATCAGATCGATTTCAAGGAGCGTATCAGAGAGCTCCTCCAATCACACCCGTCTGTGTCACCCCCAGCAACCAATAAGATTCAGGCTTTCATTACTGCCTATCACTGAGGTTTGACTGATAAAGACAAATGTTTCTATGCATTTTTATAAGTAGAAGATCACTTTGCGCGGAAGGTCTCTGTCGGAGGTCACGACGTGTGGAACGTCTCTGTCAGAGGTCACGACGTGTGGAACGTCTCTGTCAGAGGTCACGACGTGTGGAACGTCTCTGTCAGAGGTCACATCGCACGGAACGTCTCTGTCGGAGGTCACGTCGCGCGTAACGTCTCTGTCGGAGGTCACGTCGCGCGTAACGTCTCTGTCGGAGGTCACGTCGCGCGTAACGTCTCTGTCGGAGGTCACGTCGCGCGTAACGTCTCTGTCGGAGGTCACGTCGCGCGTAACGTCTCTGTCGGAGGTCACGTCGCGCGTAACGTCTCTGTCGGAGGTCATGTCGCACGTAACGTCTCTGTCGGAGGTCACGTTGCGCGTAACGTCTCTGTCGGAGGTCACGTCGCGCGTAACGTCTCTGTCGGAGGTCACGTCGCGCGTAACGTCTCTGTCGGAGGTCACGTCACGCGTAACGTCTCTGTCGGAGGTCACGTCACGCGTAACGTCTTTGTCGGAGGTCACGTCGCGCGTAACGTCTCTGTCGGAGGTCACGTCGCGCGTAGCGTCTCTGTCTGAGGTCACGTCGCGCGTAACGTCTCTGTCGGAGGTCATGTCGCGCATAACGTCTCTGTCGGAGGTCATGTGCGGTCCTGAGAGTGCAAATAAAAGTTTTCCAGCACAATAGCATTAGGGACTGACTGGTCCCACTTACCTTCATCTCTAGCATGTTCAACTTTCCCTCTGCTTGAGACTCGATGGCCGATGACATTATTCCCAAATTCTTTTCATCAGAGGACAAGTACAGATTGTAGTCGGTGCGTGCACAGTCCTCGTAGAGGTTGTAGAGCCCCTCCTGTCTGGTCCTCGATGTATACAGTCCTGACAGTGCAATCCCTTTTTATATAGTTCTAAGTTTAGGGAACTTGGAGTATACGGTCCTGAGAGTGCAGCTCCTATTATATAGTCCTTGGTGTGTATAGTCCTGAGGGTAGGGTCCCTGGTGTGTACCGTCCTGTATGGAGTCCTGTAGGATCTTCTGCTGGCACTCCTATGTGTGTTGAGGCTCTCTGTCCCCTCTGTACATTGTAGATGGTGTGACGCAGGAGGAGAGGAATGTCATACCTGCAGTAGGTGTGGATTCTCTGGCTGTGACTCACAGAGTTCAGAATGTCAGAACATTCCTCAAACTTCCCAGCCTGTAGAGTGGGTGGAAGTGATACCAGAGTCTCCGTGCTGGGACACACATAAGTGAGGACACTCCCGCTACGTCTACAATCCTATCTAGGGACTTTCCAATGGGGATTCTGGCAGTTCACTCACTGTCCACACCAGTGATAGTGAATGTATGAGATATAGGAGACCTCAACTGTCCACACCAGTGATAGTGAATGTATGAGATATAGGAGACCTCAACCGTCCACACCAGTGATAGTGAATGTATGAGATATAGGAGACCTCAACTGTCCACACCAGTGATAGTGAATGTATGAGATATAGGAGACCTCAACCGTCCACACCAGTGATAGTGAATGTATGAGATATAGGAGACCTCAACCGTCCACACCAGTGATAGTGAATGGATGAGATATAGGAGACCTCAACTGTCCACACCAGTGATAGTGAATGTATGAGATATAGGAGACCTCAACCGTCCACACCAGTGATAGTGAATGTATGAGATATAGGAGACCTCAACCATCCATACCAGTGATAGTGAATGTATGAGATATAGGAGGCCTCGACCATCCACACCAGTGATAGTGAATGTATGAGATATAGGAGACCTCAAACGTCCATACCAGTGATAGTGAATGTATGAGATATAGGAGGCCTCAACTGTCCACACCAGTGATAGTGAATGTATGAGATATAGGAGACCTCAACCGTCCACACCAGTGATAGTGAATGTATGAGATATAGGAGGCCTCAACCGTCCACACCAGTGATAGTGAATGTATGAGATATAGGAGGCCTCAACCGTCCACACCAGTGATAGTGAATGTATGAGATATAGGGGGGCCTCGACCGTCCACACCAGTGATAGTGAATGTATGAGATATAGGAGACCTCAACTGTCCACACCAGTGATAGTGAATGTATGAGATATAGGAGACCTCAACTGTCCACACCAGTGATAGTCAATGTATGAGATATAGGAGGCCTCAACTGTCCACACCAGTGATAGTGAATGTATAAGATATAGGGGACCTCAACCGTCCACACCAGTGATAGTGATTGTATGAGATATAGGGGACCTCAACCGTCCACACCAGTGATAGTGAATGTATGAGATATAGGAGGCCTCAACTGTCCACACCAGTGATAGTGAATGTATGAGATATAGGAGACCTCAACCGTCCACACCAGTGATAGTGATTGTATGAGATATAGGAGGCCTCAACTGTCCACACCAGTGATAGTGAATGTATGAGATATAGGAGGCCTCGACCGTCCACACCAGTGATAGTGAATGTATGAGATATAAGAGGCCTCGACCGTCCACACCAGTGATAGTGAATGTATGAGATATAGGGGGCCTCAACCTTCCACATCAGTGATAGTGAATGTATGAGATATAGGAGGCCTCGACTGTCCACACCAGTGATAGTGAATGTATGAGATTTGGGAGGCCTCAACCGTCCACACCAGTGATAGTGATTGTATGAGATATAGGAGGCCTCGACCGTCCACACCAGTGATAGTGAATGTATGAGATATAGGAGACCTCAACCGTCCACACCAGTGATAGTGAATGTATGAGATATAGGAGACCTCAACCGTCCACACCAGTGATAGTGAATGTATAAGATATAGGAGGCCTCAACCGTCCACACCAGTGATAGTGAATGTATGAGATATAGGAGGCCTCGACCGTCCACACCAGTGATAGTGAATGTATAAGATATAGGAGGCCTCAACTGTCCACACCAGTGATAGTGAATGTATGAGATATAGGAGGCCTCAACTGTCCATACCAGTGATAGTGAATGTATGAGATATAGGAGACCTCGACCGTCCACACCAGTGATAGTGAATGTATGAGATATAGGGGACCTCAACCGTCCACACCAGTGATAGTGAATGTATGAGATATAGGAGGCCTCAACTGTCCACACCAGTGATAGTGAATGTATGAGATATAGGAGACCTCAACCGTCCACACCAGTGATAGTGATTGTATGAGATATAGGAGGCCTCAACTGTCCACACCAGTGATAGTGAATGTATGAGATATAGGAGGCCTCGACCGTCCACACCAGTGATAGTGAATGTATGAGATATAAGAGGCCTCGACCGTCCACACCAGTGATAGTCAATGTATGAGATATAGGAGGCCTCAACTGTCCACACCAGTGATAGTGAATGTATAAGATATAGGGGACCTCAACCGTCCACACCAGTGATAGTGATTGTATGAGATATAGGGGACCTCAACCGTCCACACCAGTGATAGTGAATGTATGAGATATAGGAGGCCTCAACTGTCCACACCAGTGATAGTGAATGTATGAGATATAGGAGACCTCAACCGTCCACACCAGTGATAGTGAATGTATGAGATATAGGAGGCCTCAACTGTCCACACCAGTGATAGTGAATGTATGAGATATAGGAGGCCTCGACCGTCCACACCAGTGATAGTGAATGTATGAGATATAAGAGGCCTCGACCGTCCACACCAGTGATAGTGAATGTATGAGATATAGGGGGCCTCAACCTTCCACATCAGTGATAGTGAATGTATGAGATATAGGAGGCCTCGACTGTCCACACCAGTGATAGTGAATGTATGAGATTTGGGAGGCCTCAACCGTCCACACCAGTGATAGTGATTGTATGAGATATAGGAGGCCTCGACCGTCCACACCAGTGATAGTGAATGTATGAGATATAGGAGACCTCAACCGTCCACACCAGTGATAGTGAATGTATGAGATATAGGAGACCTCAACCGTCCACACCAGTGATAGTGAATGTATAAGATATAGGAGGCCTCAACCGTCCACACCAGTGATAGTGAATGTATGAGATATAGGAGGCCTCGACCGTCCACACCAGTGATAGTGAATGTATAAGATATAGGAGGCCTCAACTGTCCACACCAGTGATAGTGATTGTATGAGATATAGGAGGCCTCAACCGTCCACACCAGTGATAGTGAATGTATGAGATATAGGAGACCTCAACCATCCATACCAGTGATAGTGAATGTATGAGATATAGGAGACCTCAACTGTCCACACCAGTGATAGTGAATGTATGAGATATAGGAGGCCTCGACCGTCCACACCAGTGATAGTGAATGTATGAGATATAGGAGACCTCAACCGTCCACACCAGTGATAGTGAATGTATGAGATATAGGAGACCTCAACCGTCCACACCAGTGATAGTGAATGTATAAGATATAGGAGGCCTCAACCGTCCACACCAGTGATAGTGAATGTATGAGATATAGGAGGCCTCGACCGTCCACACCAGTGATAGTGAATGTATAAGATATAGGAGGCCTCAACTGTCCACACCAGTGATAGTGATTGTATGAGATATAGGAGGCCTCAACCGTCCACACCAGTGATAGTGAATGTATGAGATATAGGAGACCTCAACCATCCATACCAGTGATAGTGAATGTATGAGATATAGGAGACCTCAACTGTCCACACCAGTGATAGTGAATGTATGAGATATAGGAGGCTTCGACTGTCCACACCAGTGATAGTGAATGTATGAGATATAGGAGGCCTCAACCATCCACACCAGTGATAGTGAATGTATGAGATATAGGAGGCTTCGACTGTCCACACCAGTGATAGTGAATGTATGAGATTTAGGAGGCCTCAACTGTCCACACCAGTGATAGTGAATGTATGAGATATAGGAGGCCTCGACCGTCCACACCAGTGATAGTGAATGTATGAGATATAGGGGACCTCAACCATCCACACCAGTGATAGTGAATGTATGAGATATAGGAGGCCTCAACCGTCCACACCAGTGATAGTGAATGTATGAGATATAGGAGGCCTCAACCGTCCACACCAGTGATAGTGAATGTATGAGATATAGGAGGCCTCAACTGTCCACACCAGTGATAGTGAATGTATGAGATTTAGGAGGCCTCAACTGTCCACACCAGTGATAGTGAATGTATGAGATATAGGAGGCCTCGACCGTCCACACCAGTGATAGTGAATGTATGAGATATAGGAGGCCTCGACCGTCCACACCAGTGATAGTGAATGTATGAGATATAGGAGGCCTCAACCGTCCACACCAGTGATAGTGAATGTATGAGATATAGGAGGCCTCAACTGTCCACACCAGTGATAGTGAATGTATGAGATATAGGAGGCCTCGACCGTCCACACCAGTGATAGTGAATGTATGAGATATAGGAGGCCTCAACCGTCCACACCAGTGATAGTGAATGTATGAGATATAGGAGGCCTCAACCGTCCACACCAGTGATAGTGACTGTATAAGATATAGGAGGCCTCGACTGTCCACACCAGTGATAGTGAATGTATGAGATATAGGAGGCCTCAACTGTCCACACCAGTGATAGTGAATGTATGAGATATAGGAGGCCTCGACTGTCCACACCAGTGATAGTGAATGTATGAGATATAGGAGGCCTCGACCGTCCACACCAGTGATAGTGAATGTATGAGATATAGGAGGCCTCAACCGTCCACACCAGTGATAGTGAATGTATGAGATATAGGGGACCTCAACCATCCACACCAGTGATAGTGAATGTATGAGATATAGGAGGCCTCGACCATCCACACCAGTGATAGTGAATGTATGAGATATAGGAGGCCTCAACCGTCCACACCAGTGATAGTGAATGTATGAGATATAGGAGGCCTCAACCGTCCACACCAGTGATAGTGAATGTATGAGATATAGGAGGCCTCAACCGTCCACACCAGTGATAGTGAATGTATGAGATATAGGGGACCTCAACCATCCACACCAGTGATAGTGAATGTATGAGATATAGGGGACCTCGACCGTCCACACCAGTGATAGTGAATGTATGAGATATAGGAGACCTCAACCGTCCACACCAGTGATAGTGAATGTATGAGATATAGGAGGCCTCAACCGTCCACACCAGTGATAGTGAATGTATGAGATATAGGGGACCCCAACCCTCCACACCAGTGATAGTGAATGTATGAGATATAGGAGGCCTCAACCGTCCACACCAGTGATAGTGAATGTATGAGATATAGGAGGCCTCAACCGTCCACACCAGTGATAGTGATTGTATGAGATATAGGAGGCCTCAACCGTCCACACCAGTGATAGTGAATGTATGAGATATAGGAGGCCTCAACCGTCCACACCAGTGATAGTGAATGTATGAGATATAGGAGGCCTCAACCGTCCACACCAGTGATAGTGAATGTATGAGATATAGGGGACCTCAACCGTCCACACCAGTGATAGTGAATGTATGAGATATAGGGGACCTCGACCGTCCACACCAGTGATAGTGAATGTATGAGATATAGGAGACCTCAAACGTCCACACCAGTGATAGTGAATGTATGAGATATAGGAGGCCTCAACCGTCCACACCAGTGATAGTGAATGTATGAGATATAGGGGACCCCAACCCTCCACACCAGTGATAGTGAATGTATGAGATATAGGAGGCCTCAACCGTCCACACCAGTGATAGTGAATGTATGAGATATAGGAGGCCTCAACCGTCCACACCAGTGATAGTGATTGTATGAGATATAGGAGGCCTCAACCGTCCACACCAGTGATAGTGAATGTATGAGATATAGGAGACCTCAACCGTCCACACCAGTGATAGTGAATGTATGAGATATAGGAGGCCTCGACTGTCCACACCAGTGATAGTGAATGTATGAGATTTAGGAGGCCTCAACTGTCCACACCAGTGATAGTGAATGTATGAGATATAGGAGGCCTCGACCGTCCACACCAGTGATAGTGAATGTATGAGATATAGGGGGGCCTCAACCGTCCACACCAGTGATAGTGAATGTATGAGATAAAGGAGACCTCGACTGTCCACACCAGTGATAGTGAATGTATGAGATATAGGAGACCTCGACCGTCCACACCAGTGATAGTGAATGTATGAGATATAGGAGACCTCGACCGTCCACACCAGTGATAGTGAATGTATGAGATTTAGGAGGCCTCAACCGTCCACACCAGTGATAGTGAATGTATGAGATATAGGAGGCCTCAACCGTCCACACCAGTGATAGTGAATGTATGAGATATAGGAGGCCTCAACCGTCCACACCAGTGATAGAGAATGTATGAGATATAGGAGACCTCAACCGTCCACACCAGTGATAGAGAATGTATGAGATATAGGAGACCTCAACCGTCCACACCAGTGATAGAGAATGTATGAGATATAGGGGGCCTCAACCTTCCACATCAGTGATAGTGAATGTATGAGATATAGGAGGCCTCGACTGTCCACACCAGTGATAGTGAATGTATGAGATTTAGGAGGCCTCAACCGTCCACACCAGTGATAGTGAATGTATGAGATATAGGGGACCCCAACCCTCCACACCAGTGATAGTGAATGTATGAGATATAGGAGGCCTCAACCGTCCACACCAGTGATAGTGAATGTATGAGATATAGGAGGCCTCAACCGTCCACACCAGTGATAGTGATTGTATGAGATATAGGAGGCCTCAACCGTCCACACCAGTGATAGTGAATGTATGAGATATAGGAGACCTCAACTGTCCACACCAGTGATAGTGAATGTATGAGATATAGGAGACCTCAACCGTCCACACCAGTGATAGTGAATGTATGAGATATAGGAGGCCTCGACTGTCCACACCAGTGATAGTGAATGTATGAGATTTAGGAGGCCTCAACTGTCCACACCAGTGATAGTGAATGTATGAGATTTAGGAGGCCTCAACTGTCCACACCAGTGATAGTGAATGTATGAGATATAGGAGGCCTCGACCGTCCACACCAGTGATAGTGAATGTATGAGATATAGGGGGGCCTCAACCGTCCACACCAGTGATAGTGAATGTATGAGATAAAGGAGACCTCGACTGTCCACACCAGTGATAGTGAATGTATGAGATATAGGAGACCTCGACCGTCCACACCAGTGATAGTGAATGTATGAGATATAGGAGACCTCGACTGTCCACACCAGTGATAGTGAATGTATGAGATTTAGGAGGCCTCAACCGTCCACACCAGTGATAGTGAATGTATGAGATATAGGAGGCCTCAACCGTCCACACCAGTGATAGTGAATGTATGAGATATAGGAGGCCTCAACCGTCCACACCAGTGATAGAGAATGTATGAGATATAGGAGACCTCAACCGTCCACACCAGTGATAGAGAATGTATGAGATATAGGAGACCTCAACCGTCCACACCAGTGATAGAGAATGTATGAGATATAGGGGGCCTCAACCTTCCACATCAGTGATAGTGAATGTATGAGATATAGGAGACCTCAACCGTCCACACCAGTGATAGTGAATGTATGAGATATAGGGGGGCCTCGACTGTCCACACCAGTGATAGTGAATGTATGAGATTTAGGAGGCCTCAAAAGTCCACACCAGTGATAGTGAATGTATGAGATATAGGGGGCCTCGACTGTCCACACCAGTGATAGTGAATGTATGAGATTTAGGAGGCCTCAACCGTCCACACCAGTGATAGTGAATGTATGAGATATAGGAGGCCTCAACCGTCCACACCAGTGATAGTGAATGTATGAGATATAGGAGACCTCAACTGTCCACACCAGTGATCGTGAATGTATGAGATATAGGAGACCTCAACTGTCCACACCAGTGATAGTGAATGTATGAGATATAGGGGGGCCTCGACCGTCCACACCAGTGATAGTGAATGTATGAGATATAGGAGACCTCAACCGTCCACACCAGTGATAGTGAATGTATGAGATATAGGAGGCCTCGACCGTCCACACCAGTGATAGTGAATGTATGAGATATAGGAGGCCTCAAACGTCCACACCAGTGATAGTGAATGTATGAGATATAGGAGACCTCAACTGTCCACACCGGTGATAGTGAATGTATGAGATATAGGAGACCTCAACTGTCCACACCGGTGATAGTGAATGTATGAGATATAGGAGGCCTCAACCTTCCACATCAGTGATAGTGAATGTATGAGATATAGGAGGCCTCAACCGTCCACACCAGTGATAGTGAATGTATGAGATATAGGGGACCTCAACCGTCCACACCAGTGATAGTGAATGTATGAGATATAGGAGGCCTCAACCGTCCACACCAGTGATAGTGAATGTATGAGATATAGGGGACCTCAACCGTCCACACCAGTGATAGTGAATGTATGAGATATAGGGGGACCTCAACCATCCACACCATTGATAATGAATGTATGAGATATAGGGGACCTCAACCATCCACACCACTGATAGAGAATGTATGAGATATAGGGGACCTCAACCGTCCACACCAGTGATAGTGAATGTATGAGATATAGGAGGCCTCAAACGTCCACACCACTGATAGTGAATGTATGAGATGTAGGAGGCCTCAACCGTCCACACCAGTGATAGTGAATGTATGAGATATAGGGGGGCCTCGACCGTCCACACCAGTGATAGTGAATGTATGAGATATAGGAGGCCTCAAACGTCCACACCACTGATAGTGAATGTATGAGATATAGGAGGCCTCAACCGTCCACACCAGTGATAGTGAATGTATGAGATATAGGAGGCCTCGACCGTCCACACCAGTGATAGTGAATGTATGAGATATAGGAGGCCTCGACCGTCCACACCAGTGATAGTGATTGTATGAGATATAGGAGGCCTCAACCGTCCACACCAGTGATAGTGAATGTATGAGATATAGGAGGCCTCAACCGTCCACACCAGTGATAGTGATTGTATGAGATATAGGAGGCCTCAACCGTCCACACCAGTGATAGTGAATGTATGAGATATAGGAGGCCTCGACCGTCCACACCAGTGATAGTGAATGTATGAGATATAGGGGGACCTCGACCATCCACACCAGTGATAGTGAATGTATGAGATATAGGAGACCTCAACCGTCCACACCAGTGATAGTGAATGTATGAGATATAGGAGACCTCAACCGTCCACACCAGTGATAGTGAATGTATGAGATATAGGAGGCCTCAACCGTCTACACCAGTGATAGTGAATGTATGAGATATAGGAGACCTCAACCGTCCACACCAGTGATAGTGATTGTATGAGATATAGGAGACCTCAACTGTCCACACCAGTGATAGTGAATGTATGAGATATAGGAGGCCTCAACTGTCCACACCAGTGATAGTGAATGTATGAGATATAGGAGGCCTCGACCATCCACACCAGTGATAGTGAATGTATGAGATATAGGAAGCCTCAACCGTCCACACCAGTGATAGTGAATGTATGAGATATAGGAGACCTCAACCGTCCACACCAGTGATAGTGAATGTATGAGATATAGGAGACCTCAACCGTCCACACCAGTGATAGTGAATGTATGAGATATAGGAGGCCTCAACCGTCCACACCAGTGATAGTGAATGTATGAGATATAGGGGGGCCTCAACCGTCCACACCAGTGATAGTGAATGTATGAGATATAGGAGGCCTCAACCGTCCACACCAGTGATAGTGAATGTATGAGATATAGGGGACCTCAACCATCCACACCACTGATAATGAATGTATGAGATATAGGGGACCTCAACCATCCACACCACTGATAGAGAATGTATGAGATATAGGGGACCTCAACCGTCCACACCAGTGATAGTGAATGTATGAGATATAGGAGGCCTCAACCGTCCACACCAGTGATAGTGAATGTATGAGATATAGGGGACCTCAACCATCCACACCACTGATAATGAATGTATGAGATATAGGGGACCTCAACCATCCACACCACTGATAGAGAATGTATGAGATATAGGGGACCTCAACCGTCCACACCAGTGATAGTGAATGTATGAGATATAGGAGGCCTCAAACGTCCACACCACTGATAGTGAATGTATGAGATGTAGGAGGCCTCAACCGTCCACACCAGTGATAGTGAATGTATGAGATATAGGAGACCTCAAACGTCCACACCACTGATAGTGAATGTATGAGATATAGGAGGCCTCAACCGTCCACACCAGTGATAGTGAATGTATGAGATATAGGAGGCCTCGACCGTCCACACCAGTGATAGTGAATGTATGAGATATAGGGGACCCCAACCCTCCACACCAGTGATAGTGAATGTATGAGATATAGGGGGACCTCGACCCTCCACACCAGTGATAGTGAATGTATGAGATATAGGAGACCTCAACCGTCCACACCAGTGATAGTGAATGTATGAGATATAGGAGACCTCAACCGTCCACACCAGTGATAGTGAATGCATGAGATATAGGAGGCCTCAACCATCCACACCAGTGATAGTGAATGTATGAGATATAGGAGACCTCAACCGTCCACACCAGTGATAGTGAATGTATGAGATATAGGAGACCTCAACCATCCACACCAGTGATAGTGAATGTATGAGATATAGGGGGCCTCGACTGTCCACACCAGTGATAGTGAATGTATGAGATATAGGAGACCTCAACTGTCCACACCAGTGATAGTGAATGTATGAGATATAGGAGGCCTCAACTGTCCACACCAGTAATAGTGAATGTATGAGATATAGGAGGCCTCAACTGTCCACACCAGTGATAGTGAATGTATGAGATATAGGAGACCTCAACCGTCCATACCAGTGATAGTGAATGTATGAGATATAGGAGGCCTCAACTCTCCACACCAGTGATAGTGAATGTATGAGATATAGGAGACCTCAACCGTCCATACCAGTGATAGTGAATGTATGAGATATAGGGGGGCCTCGACCGTCCACACCAGTGATAGTGAATGTATGAGATATAGGAGGCCTCAACTGTCCACACCAGTGATAGTGAATGTATGAGATATAGGGGACCTCAACCATCCACACCAGTGATAGTGAATGTATGAGATATAGGGGGGCCTCGACCGTTCACACCAGTGATAGTGAATGTATGAGATATAGGGGGATCTCAACCATCCACACCAGTGATAGTGAATGTATGAGATATAGGGGGGCCTCGACCGTCCACACCAGTGATAGTGAATGTATGAGATATAGGGGGATCTCAACCGTCCACACCAGTGATAGTGAATGTATGAGATATAGGAGGCCTCGACTGTCCACACCAGTGATAGTGAATGTATGAGATAAAGGGGACCTCAACCGTCCACACCAGTGATAGTGAATGTATGAGATAAAGGGGGGCCTCGACCGTCCACACCAGTGATAGTGAATGTATGAGATATAGGAGACCTCAACCGTCCACACCAGTGATAGTGAATGTATGAGATATAGGAGGCCTCGACCGTCCACACCAGTGATAGTGAATGTATGAGCTATAGGGGGACCTCGACCATCCACACCAGTGATAGTGAATGTATGAGATGTAGGGGGACCTCGACCATCCACACCAGTGATAGTGAATGTATGAGATATAGGGGAGCCTCGACCGTCCACACAAGTGATAGTGAATGTATGAGATATAGGGGGATCTCGACCATCCACACCAGTGATAGTGAATGTATGAGATATAGGGGGGCCTCGACCGTCCACACAAGTGATAGTGAATGTATGAGATATAGGGGGATCTCGACCATCCACACCAGTGATAGTGAATGTATGAGATGTAGGGGGACCTCGACCATCCACACCAGTGATAGTGAATGTATGAGATATAGGGGAGCCTCGACCGTCCACACAAGTGATAGTGAATGTATGAGATATAGGGGGATCTCGACCATCCACACCAGTGATAGTGAATGTATGAGATATAGGAGACCTCAACCGTCCACACCAGTGATAGTGAATGTATGAGATATAGGAGGCCTCAACTGTCCACACCAGTGATAGTGAATGTATGAGATATAGGAGGCCTCAACCGTCCACACCAGTGATAGTGAATGTATGAGATATAGGGGGGCCTCAACCGTCCACACCAGTGATAGTGAATGTATGAGATATAGGAGACCTCAACCGTCCACACCAGTGATAGTGAATGTATGAGATATAGGAGACCTCAAACGTCCACACCAGTGATAGTGAATGTATGAGATATAGGAGACCTCAAACGTCCACACCAGTGATAGTGAATGTATGAGATATAGGAGGCCTCAACCATCCACACCAGTGATAGTGAATGTATGAGATATAGGAGGCCTCAAACGTCCACACCAGTGATAGTGAATGTATGAGATATAGGAGACCTCAAACGTCCACACCAGTGATAGTGAATGTATGAGATATAGGAGGCCTCAACCGTCCACACCAGTGATAGTGAATGTATGAGATATAGGGGGGCCTCGACCGTCCACACCAGTGATAGTGAATGTATGAGATATAGGAGACCTCAACCGTCCACACTAGTGATAGTGAATGTATGAGATATAGGAGGACCTCAACCGTCCACACCGGTGATAGTGAATGTATGAGATAAAGGGGGGTCTCGACCGTCCACACCAGTGATAGTGAATGTATGAGATATAGGAGGCCTCAACTATCTACACCAGTGATAGTGAATGTATGAGATATAGGAGGCCTCAACCGTCCACACCGGTGCTAGTGAATGTATGAGATATAGGAGGCCTCAACCGTCCACACCGGTGCTAGTGAATGTATGAGATATAGGAGACCTCAACCGTCCACACCAGTGATAGTGAATGTATGAGATATAGGAGGCCTCAACCGTCCACACCGGTGATAGTGAATGTATGAGATAAAGGGGGCCTCGACCGTCCACACCAGTGATAGTGAATGTATGAGATATAGGGGGCCTCAACCGTCCACACCAGTGATAGTGAATGTATGAGATATAGGAGGCCTCAACCGTCCACACCAGTGATAGTGAATGTATGAGATATAGGGGGCCTCAACCGTCCACACCAGTGATAGTGAATGTATGAGATATAGGAGGCCTCGACTGTCCACACCAGTGATAGTGAATGTATGAGATATAGGGGGCCTCAACCGTCCACACCAGTGATAGTGAATGTATGAGATATAGGAGGCCTCGACTGTCCACACCAGTGATAGTGAATGTATAAGATATAGGGGGCCTCAACCTTCCACACCAGTGATAGTGAATGTATGAGATATAGGAGGCCTCAACTATCTACACCAGTGATAGTGAAGGTATGAGATATAGGATGCCTCGACAGTCCACACCAGTGATAGTGAATGTATGAGATATAGGAGGCCTCGACAGTCCACACCAGTTATAGTGAATGTATGAGATATAGGAGGCCTCGACAGTCCACACCAGTGATAGTGAATGTATGAGATATAGGAGGCCTCGACTGTCCACACCAGTGATAGTGAATGTATGAGATATAGGAGGTCTCGACTGTCCACACCAGTGATAGTGAATGTATGAGATATAGGAGACCTCAACCGTCCACACCAGTGATAGTGAATGTATGAGATATAGGGGGGCCTCGACTGTCCACACCAGTGATAGTGAATGTATGAGATATAGGAGGCCTCGACCGTCCACACCAGTGATAGTGAATGTATGAGATATAGGAGACCTCAACCGTCCACACCAGTGATAGTGAATGTATGAGATATAGGAGGCCTCAACCATCCACACCAGTGATAGTGAATGTATAAGATATAGGGGGCCTCAACCTTCCACATCAGTGATAGTGAATGTATGAGATATAGGAGGCCTCGACCATCCACACCAGTGATAGTGAATGTATGAGCTATAGGAAGCCTCAACCGTCCACACCAGTGATAGTGAATGTATGAGATATAGGAGACCTCAACCATCCACACCAGTGATAGTGAATGTATAAGATATAGGGGGCCTCAACCTTCCACATCAGTGATAGTGAATGTATGAGATATAGGAGGCCTCAACTGTCCAGACCAGTGATAGTGAATGTATCAGATATAGGAGACCTCGACTGTCCACACCAGTGATAGTGAATGTATGAGATATAGGAGACCTTAACTGTCCACACCAGTGATAGTGAATGTATGAGATATAGGAGACCTCAACTGTCCACACCAGTGATAGTGAATGTATGAGATATAGGAGACCTCGACTGTCCACACCAGTGATAGTGAATGTATGAGATATAGGAGACCTCGACTGTCCACACCAGTGATAGTGATTGTATGAGATATAGGGGGCCTCAACCATCCACACCAGTGATAGTGAATGTATGAGATATAGGGGGCCTCAACCATCCACACCAGTGATAGTGAATGTATGAGATATAGGAGACCTCAACTGTCCACACCAGTGATAGTGAATGTATGAGATATAGGAGACCTCGACTGTCCACACCAGTGATAGTGAATGTATGAGATATAGGGGGCCTCGACCGTCCACACCAGTGATAGTGAATGTATGAGATATAGGAGACCTCAACCGTCCACACCAGTGATAGTGAATGTATGAGATATAGGGGGCCTCAACTGTCCACACCAGTGATAGTGAATGTATGAGATATAGGAGACCTCAACCGTCCACACCAGTGATAGTGAATGTATGAGATATAGGAGGCCTCAACTGTCAACACCAGTGATAGTGAATGTATGAGATATAGGGAGCCTCAACCATCCATACCAGTGATAGTGAATGTATGAGATAAAGGGGGGCCTCGACCGTCCACACCAGTGATAGTGAATGTATGAGATATAGGAGACCTCAACCGTCCACACTAGTGATAGTGAATGTATGAGATATAGGAGGCCTCAAACGTCCACACCAGTGATAGTGAATGTATGAGATATAGGAGGCCTCAAACGTCCACACCAGTGATAGTGAATGTATGAGATATAGGAGACCTCAACTGTCCACACCAGTGATAGTGAATGTATGAGATATAGGAGACCTCATCTGTCCACACCAGTGATAGTGAATGTATGAGATATAGGAGGCCTCGACTGTCCACACCAGTGATAGTGAATGTATGAGATATAGGAGGCCTCGACCATCCACACCAGTGATAGTGAATGTATGAGATATAGGAGGCCTCAACCGTCCACACCAGTGATAGTGAATGTATGAGATATAGGAGACCTCGACTGTCCACACCAGTGATAGTGATTGTATGAGATATAGGGGGCCTCAACCATCCACACCAGTGATAGTGAATGTATGAGATATAGGGGGCCTCAACCATCCACACCAGTGATAGTGAATGTATGAGATATAGGAGGCCTCAACTGTCAACACCAGTGATAGTGAATGTATGAGATATAGGGAGCCTCAACCATCCATACCAGTGATAGTGAATGTATGAGATAAAGGGGGGCCTCGACCGTCCACACCAGTGATAGTGAATGTATGAGATATAGGAGACCTCATCTGTCCACACCAGTGATAGTGAATGTATGAGATATAGGAGGCCTCAACTGTCCACACCAGTGAAAATCAGTGTAGGAGATAGAGGGGGCCTCAATTTTCACCCCTGATGTCACCAAGGGGCCACACATAATATTCAGCATATGTAAGGGTCTGTGTCAATGGCCTTTTGTTCACTTCAAGGGAGTTTTGCATTTCCAGTTTAGCTTGGAAGTGTCTTAAATTGATGCCATTGATACAAGCTCAAACATGACAGCAGACCGGTCAGTGACAACATGCTGTGTTGGTTTGAGACTGAAAACTGCCTGGGCACAGAGTACATGAGTCTGCCAGAGAACACTATCATTATAAGTCAATGTGCCCACTCTTGGCTGCTGAGGTCCAAGGGCCACACAAGTACCAAATGGCTTCAGGTTTGGCACCAGAGGTCACCACAGCCTGGACACACACAGAACCCCTCAGAGGGGATTTATATAGGGATTGCAGAAATAGTGTCATCTCAGCAGTCATCAGTAGAAGAGATGAGACCTCCAACCCCCACAATAGACCGGAGAAGAAGAAGGAGTCATCACCAGGACTGAGGGGTCACCAGTCTGAGTCCTCCACCATAGACTCCCCACATTTTGCCACCTTATCACCCCTTGTGCACAACTGGGTCAGACTTCCACAGGGAACCATTAGAGGAAACATTCGTCTTCCTGACTTAGACGTCTGCAATAAAGATTTCAGGTAAAACAGGTTCTGTGGAATTTCTAACAATTGTTTGATGAAAACGCACCTTGGTATTCTGTGGCGTAGCCCAACGTGGCTTGGAGACGATACTGCTCAGCATTGGAGATAGAACCTGGATCCGTTTCTCCATCCATTTCCCAGGAGTCAGTATGGACCCCCACCTCCAATCTGATGCTCTCGTTTGCTTCCTCCGTGGTTTTTTCTTTAGTATTAGGGAGCTTAGGGGTGTCCGGTATTTAAATCCAAGTAAATGGGCTCCTCTTCCCCATTTCTGGTAATTGGGGCGCCATTGTTCAGACCTGCATTTCTTCACCATCTCTGGAGTAAAGTCATGAGATATATTGCCAGGAATACTGAGTGTCTCACACACCGGGCTCTGGACTTTGTATATCCAACCTCTCCAAAGGGAGCTGCTGGGATATTTCTAGGGAGGGGGAAGGGTGGGGGGTGAATGAGGGTCTCTGGGGCTGTTCTGTGTATTTAAGTCACACAATGACTCTCTCTCTTAAGCCTGGTACACATGATCAGATTGTTGGCCAACCAAGCGTCTGACTTTTGTCAAAAGAGCGCGTGCCTGGATCTTGTCTTAAATAAAAAGAAAAAACTGCTGTGCCAACTCAAATATAGAAAGCAGCCAACGCTAACAATTAGACAAATTGTGTATAGAAATAAAAAGCAAAAAGTGTAGCGCTATATTCAAATGAAATCACATCTAAAATGTGAAGGTGATACCGGAGGGGTCTATACATAGGCCACCTCTACTGAAAAAATGGGAGTGATTAGAACAATAGCAGATAACTAAATATCTACAAGTCATATAAAAGGGTCTCATTAAAGACTCTTGTGAACTCTTGAGAACTGTTTAACCAATATAATCAATCAACAGTGAAGTGTTACCACACAAAAAAATGCTGCCACATGAAAACAGCCCCAAGAAGAACATAAAACTCAAATCTTATGTTTTATCTCTATAAACCTCTGGGGACATATTGACATATAACCATACGAGAAAAGATAACATAAAAACAGAGTCATCAAAAAGATGGCCGATATAAATAAATGGACTCAAAAGTCTCTGGGGGTTGACAGTTCTTTAAGCGTGGAGGTGATTCAAAGACTTGTATTCATATCTCACACGGCTATATACATGTTAAGCCCAGGATGGATCTTCATATAAATTCTTGTTTTCAACTGGAGGGGATGAAAATAAAATGCCCGTACCAGAAAAGATGGACTCGCTGGCCATTGGCGGTAAGTCATACAGGCTTTTACCGTCTGGGCGGTAGGGTTAATGATGCCTCCAATGCTGGAAGGGTACCTAGGAGCGTTAAGGTCGTGAAGCTCTTCCCGGTACTCTTCCAGCATTGGATTTTCATCCCCTCCAGTTGAAAACAAGAATTTATATGAAGATCCATCCTGGGCTTAACATGTATATAGCCGTGTGAGATATGAATACAAGTCTTTGAATCACCTCCACGCTTAAAGAACTGTCAACCCCCAGAGACTTTTGAGTCCATTTATATCGGCCATCTTTTTGATGACTCTGTTTTTATGTTATCTTTTCTCGTATGGTTATATGTCAATATGTCCCCAGAGGTTTATAGAGATAAAACATAAGATTTGAGTTTTATGTTCTTCTTGGGGCTGTTTTCATGTGGCAGCATTTTTTTGTGTGGTAACACTTCACTGTTGATTGATTATATTGGTTAAACAGTTCTCAAGAGTTCACAAGAGTCTTTAATGAGACCCTTTTATATGACTTGTAGATATTTACTTATTGTTCTAATCACTCACATTTTTTCAGTAGAGGTGGCCTATGTATAGACCCCTCCGGTATCACCTTCACATTTTAGATGTGATTTCATTTGAATATAGCGCTACACTTTTAGGATCTTGTCTTGCATACTAACGGTACACAATTGTCGGTCAACAAACACGAATGTAGTGACGTACTACGAGGAATTTCAGCTCTTGAGCGCCACCCTTTGGGCCCCTTCAGCTAATTTCGTGGTTGGTGAGTATTGATTCCGAGCATGCGTGTTTGTACTTTCGATTTTTGTGTGACAGATTTGTGTACTGACCATCAGAAAATCTGACACCAGACCATTGTCCGCCGAAAATTTACTAGCCTGTCATCCAACATTTGTTGGCAGAAAGTTGGACAACAATTGTCAAAAGGAGCGTACTAACGGTCAGATTTTAGGACAACAGTCTGTCAACAGACAATCCCCTGCCTACAATCTGATGGTGTGTAGGAAGCTTTAGAGAGACTTCATTGAGATTAGGAACACAAAAGGAAACCAGATAAGAGAGCTCACAGCTGGACATCTGGAAGATCAAAGGCCTCAACATGGTGGGAGAATCTCCAATTACTCCATTCCCGATCTCTGCTACCAGGAGGGGATAGGAGCAGCCAGATTAGAGGCATCTATGGGGAGCTGAACTACCGACCACTGGACTATACTGGAGATCTATCTGAAATATAGAGACAGATATCTGATGGGTGGACAATGATCAGTATGTAGACCATAAAATGCCTCAATGTTCTCTTGAAGGCTTGGTTTACACTGCTGCGAAGATGTACGACTTTGCCCTGCGACTTCCTTCTGACTTGATCCAACTTGGGTGCGATTTCAACCCTTGCACAGGCCCCGAAATAGCATCCAAGTCAGACCAAAGTAGTGCAGGAACCTTTTCTAAAGTCAGAGTGACTTTTGTAGTATCACTTAAGGCGGCTCTTATAGGGAACCATTGACTCTAAAATGTCATGTGACTTGGGGTCTCACAAGGGAGATCCCACATCACAGCAGTGTGAACCGAGCCTAAAACTCAGATCATCTTGTCCTCCAGTTGTGGATTACTCCCCCATGGGGCATTGTCTTGATTACTCCCCATGTGGTGGTGTTTTGTAGTGTGTGGATGGCTGCCCCATGTGGCAGTGTCTGGTAGTGTGTGGATTGCTCCCCCATGTGGCGGTGTCTGGTAGGCTCCCCATGTGGCGGTGTCTGGTAGGCTCCCCATGTGGCGGTGTCTGGTAGGCTCCCCATGTGGCGGTGTCTGGTAGGCTCCCCATGTGGCGGTGTCTGGTAGGCTCCCCATGTGGCGGTGTCTGTTAGGCTCCCCATGTGGCGGTGTCTAGTAGGCTCCCCATGTGGCAGTGTCTGGTAGGCTCCCCATGTGGTGGTGTCTGGTAGGCTCCCCATGTGGCGGTGTCTGGTAGGCTCCCCATGTGTCAGTGTCTGGTAGGCTCCCCATGTGGCGGTGTCTGGTAGGCTCCCCATGTGGCGGTGTCTGTTAGGCTCCCCATGTGGCGGTGTCTAGTAGGCTCCCCATGTGGCAGTGTCTGGTAGGCTCCCCATGTGGTGGTGTCTGGTAGGCTCCCCATGTGGCGGTGTCTGGTAGGCTCCCCATGTGTCAGTGTCTGGTAGGCTCCCCATGTGGCAGTGTCTGGTAGGCTCCCCATGTGGCGGTGTCTGGTAGGCTCCCCATGTGGCGGTGTCTGGTAGGCTCCCCATGTGGCGGTGTCTGGTAGGCTCCCCATGTGGCGGTGTCTGGTAGTGTGTGGATGGCTGCATCATGTGGGAGTGTTTGGTATTGTGTGGCTGGCTCCACATGTGGCAGTGTCTGGTAGTGTGTGGATTGCTCCCCCATGTGGCGGTGTCTGGTAGTGTGTGGATTGCTCCCCCATGTGGCGGTGTCTAGTAGGCTCCCCATGTGGCGGTGTCTGGTAGGATCCCCATGTGGAGAAGTTTGGTAGTGTGGCGGAGTTTTGGCACTGTCTGATAGTAAGTGGATTGCTCCCTTATGTGGCAGTGTCTGGTAGTGTGTGGATAGTTCCACCACGTGGCTGTGTCTGGTAGTGTGTGTATTGCTCCCCATGTGGCGGTGTCTGGTAGTGTGTGGATAGTTCCACCATGTGGCTGTGTCTGGTAGTGTGTGGATTGCTCCCCATGTGGTAGTGTCTGGTAGCGTGTGGATGGCTCCCCATGTAGTAGGGTCTGGTAGTGTGTGGATCGCTCCCCTATATAGCAGTGTCTGGTAGTGTGTGGATGGCTCCCCATGTGGCAGTGTCTGGTAGTGTGTGGATTGCTCCCCCATGTGGCAGTGTCTGGTAGTGTGTGGATTGCTCCCCATGTGGCTGTGTCTGGTAGTGTGTGGATGGCTCCCCATGTGGCAGTGTCTGGTAGTGTGTGGATTGCTCCCCCATGTGGAGGTGTCTGGTAGTGTGTGGATTTCTCCCCATGTTGTAGGGTCTGGTAATGAGTGGATTGCTCCCCCATGTGGCGGTGTCTGGTAGTGTGTGGATTGCTCCCCCCATGTGGAAGGGCCTGGTAGTGTGTGGATTGCTTCCCCATGTGGCAGTGTCCTGGTAGTGTGTGGATGGCTCCCCCATTTGGCACTGTCTGGTAGTATGTGGATTGCTCCCCCATGTGGCAGGGACTGGTAGTAAGTGGATTGCTCCCCCATGTGGCGGTGTCTGGTAGTGTGTGGACTGCTCCCCATGTGGCGGTGCCTGGTAGTGTGTGGATTGCTCCCCATGTGGCAGTGTCTGGTAGTGTGTGGATGGCTCCCCCATGTGGCACTGTCTGGTAGTGTGTGGATTGCTCCCCATGTTGTAGGGTCTGGTAGTGTGTGGATCGCTCCCCCATGTGGCAGTCAAAATAAAAAGAAGACAAGGGCTCACCAGCTTTGTGCATTAACTTCTAAAACATTTATTAAATAAAAAATGGTAAAGGAAATAACTCACAGGCGATTGGTGGAGGCACAACATAAAATCACACCGGTAGACAGTCTGCGATTTGGGATGAGCGAAACCTTCCAGGGATCGTGGAGGAACGCACAGACGCTGCAATCCGCTAACGCGTTTCGAGGGGAGAGTCCCCTCTTCCTCAGAGCTATGCAGAGCTATGCAGGGCACTGCATAGCTCTGAGGAAGAGGGGACTCTGTGAGTTATTTCCTTTACTATTTTTTATTTAATAAATGTTTTAAAAGTTAATGCACAAGGCTGGTGCACCCTTGTCTTCTTTTTATTTCGGTTTCTACTAGGATCCCCATCCCTGAGGGCAGCAAGGCCTGTGCTTACGTACTACATATGGTGATCCACCTGTGCGCAGGAGTTGCTTTTTTCCCCATGTGGCAGTGTCTGGTAGTGTGTGGATGGCTCCCCCATGTGGGGTGTCTGGTAGTGTGTGTATTGCACCCCATGTGGCAGTATCTGGTAGTGTGTGGATTGCTCCCCATGTGGCAGTGTCTGGTAGTGTGTGTATTGCACCCCATGTGGCAGTATCTGGTAGTGTGTGGATTGCTCCCCATGTGGCGGTGTCTGGTAGTGTGTGGATAGGATTGCTCCCCCAATGTGGAAGGGTCTGATAGCTCCCCATGTGGTAGTGTCTAAGGTGGGGGGATTGCTCCCCCATGCGGCGGTGTCTGGTAGTGTGTGGATTGCTCCCCATGTTGTAGGGTCTGGTAGTGTGTGGATTGCTCCCCCATGTGGCAATGTCTGGTAGTGTGTGGATTGCTTTCCCATGTGGCGGTGTCTGATAGTGTGTGGATTGCTCCTCATGTGGGGTGTCTGGTAGTGTGTGGATTTCACCCCATGTGGCAGTATCTGGTAGTGTGTGGATTGCTCCCCATGTGGCGGTGTCTGGTAGTGTGTGGATAGGATTGCTCCCCCAATGTGGAAGGGTCTGATAGCTCCCCATGTGGTAGTGTCTAAGGTGGGGGGATTGCTCCCCCATGTGGCGGTGTCTGGTAGTGTGTGGATTGCTCCCCATGTTGTAGGGTCTGGTAGTGTGTGGATTGCTCCCCCATGTGGCAATGTCTGGTAGTGTGTGGATTGCTTTCCCATGTGGCGGTGTCTGATAGTGTGTGGATTGCTCCTCATGTTGTAGGGTCTGATCGTGTGTGGATTGCTCCCCCATGTGGCGGTGTCTAGGAGTATGTGGATTGCTCCCCATGTGGCACTGTCTGGTAGTGTGTGGATTGCTCCCTCATGTGGCGGTGTCAGGATTTTTCCCCCATGTGGCAGTGTCTGGTAGTGTGTGGATTGCTCACCCATGTGGCAGTGTGCGGAATGCTCCCCCACGTGGCAGGGTCTGGTAGTAAGTGGATTGCTCCTCCATGTGGCGGTGTCTGCATTGCTCCCCCATGTGGCAGTGTCTGGTAGTGTGTGGATTGCTCCCCCATGTGGCAGTGTCTGGTAGTGTGTGGATTGCTTTCCCATGTGGCGGTGTCTGATAGTGTGTGGATTGCTCCTCATGTTGTAGGGTCTGGTCGTGTGTGGATTGCTCCCCCATGCGGCAGGGTCTGGTAGTGTGTGGATTGCTCCCCCATGTGGCACTGTCTGGTAGTGTGTGGATTGCTCCCCCATGTGGTGGCATCTGGTAGTGTGTGGATTGCTTTCCCATGTGGCGGTGTCTGATAGTGTGTGGATTGCTTTCCCATGTGGCGGTGTCTGATAGTGTGTGGATTGCTCCTCATGTTGTAGGGTCTGGTCGTGTGTGGATTGCTCCCCCATGCGGCACGGTCTGGTAGTGTGTGGATTGCTCCCCCATGTGGCACTGTCTGGTAGTGTGTGGATTGCTCCCCCATGTGGTGGCATCTGGTAGTGTGTGGATTGCTTTCCCATGTGGCGGTGTCTGATAGTGTGTGGATTGCTTTCCCATGTGGCGGTGTCTGATAGTGTGTGGATTGCTCCTCATGTTGTAGGGTCTGGTCGTGTGTGGATTGCTCCCCCATGCGGCAGGGTCTGGTAGTGTGTGGATGGCTCCCCCATGTGGCAGTGTCCTGGTAGTGTGTGGATTGCTCCCCCATGTGGTGGCATCTGGTAGTGTGTGGATTGCTCCCCCATATGGCAGTGTGCGGATTGCTCCCCCACGTGGCAGGGTGTGGTAGTAAGTGGATTGCTCCTCCATGTAGCGGTGTCTGGTAGTGTGTGGATTGCTCCCCATGTGTCAGTGTCTGCATTGCTCCCCCATGTGGCAGGATCTGGTAGTAAGTGGACTGCTCCCCCATGTGGCAGGATCTGGTAGTAAGTGGACTGCTCCCCCATGTGGCAGTGTCTGATAGTGTGTGGATGGCTCCCTCATGTGGCAGGATCTGGTAGTGTGTGAATTGCTCCCCCATGTGGCAGTGTCTAGTAGTGTGGATGGCTCCCCCCTGTGGCGGTGTCTGGTAGTGTGTGGATGACTCCCCATGTGGCCGTGTCTGGTAGTGTGTGAATGGCTCCACATGTGGCTTTGTCTGGTAGCGTGTGGATTGCTCCCCCAAGTGGCGGTGTCTGGTAGCATGTGGATGGTTCCCCTATGTGGCAGTGTATGGTAGCGTGTGGATGGCTCCCACATGTGGCAGTGTCTGGTAGTGTGTGGATTGCTCAAATGTTATAGGACCTGGTAGTGTGTGGATTGCTCCCCCATGTGGCGGTGTCTGGTCATGTGTGGATTGCTCCCCATGTGGCAGTGTCTGATAGCGTGTGGATTGCTCCCCCATGTGGCAGTGTCTGGTAGTTTGCGGATGGCTCCATGTGGTAGTGTCGGGTAGCATGTGGATGGTTCTCCCATGTGGCAGTGTTTGGTAGTTTGGATTTCTCCTCTTGTGGCAGTGTGTGGATGGCTCCCCCATGTGGCAGGATCTGGTAGTGTGTGGATGGCTCCCCCATGTGGCAGTGTCTGGTAGTGTGTGGATGACTCCCC
The DNA here is from genome assembly GCA_037952835.1 of Lithobates septentrionalis. NCBI lineage: Eukaryota > Metazoa > Chordata > Amphibia > Anura > Ranidae > Lithobates > Lithobates septentrionalis. Next base: position 32,221 of record JBBDGP010004985.1, read on the forward strand.
ATGTGGGGGTGTCTGGTAGTGTGTGGATTGCCCCCACATGTGGCGGTGTCTGGTAGTGTGTGAATGGCTCCACATGTGGCTTTGTCCGGTAGCATGTGGATTGCTCCCCCAAGTGGCGGTGTCTGATAGCATGTGGATGGTTCCCCTATGTGGCAGTGTATGGTAGCGTGTGGATGGCTCCCACATGTGGCAGTGTCTGGTAGTGTGTGGATTGCTCCCCATGTTATAGGATCTGGTAGTGTGTGGATTGCTCCCCCCATTTGGCGGTGTCTGGTCGTGTGTGGATTGCTCCCCATGTGGCAGTGTCTGATAGCATGTGGATGACTCCCCCATGTGGCAGTGTCTGGTAGTGTGCGGATGGCTCCATGTGGTAGTGTTTGGTAGTTCGGATTTCTCCTCTTGTTGCAGTGTGTGGATGGCTCCCCCATGTGGCAGTGTCTGGTAGTGTGTGGATAGCTCCCCCATGTGGCAGTGTCTGGTAGTGTGTGGATGGCTCCCCCATGTGGCAGTGTCTGGTAGTGTGTGCATTGCTCCCCCATGTGGCAGTGTCTGGTAGTGTGTGGATTGCTCCCCCATGTGGCGGTGTCTAGGAGTGTGTGGATTGCTCCCCATGTGGCACTGTCTGGTAGTGTGTGGATTGCTCCCTCATGTGGCGGTGTCAGGATTTTTCCCCCATGTGGCAGTGTCTGGTAGTGTGTGGATTGCTCCCCCATGTGGCAGTGTGCGGAATGTTCCCCCATGTGGCAGGGTCTGGTAGTAAGTGGAATGCTCCTCCATGTGGCGGTGTCTGCATTGCTCCCCCATGTGGCAGGATCTGGTAGTAAGTGGATTGCTCCCCCATGTGGCAGTGTCTGATAGTGTGTTGATTGCTCCCCCATGTGGCGGTGTCTGGAAGTGTGTGTATTTCTCCCCCATGTGGCAGTGTCTGGTAGTGTGTGGATGGCTCCCCAATGTGGCAGTGTCTGGTAGTGTGTGCATTGCTCCCCCATGTGGCAGTGTCTGGTAGTGTGTGGATTGCTCCCCCATGTGGCAGTGTCTGGTAGTGTGTGGATTGCTCCCCCATGTGGCAGTGTCTGGTAGTGTGTGGATTGCACCCCATGTGGTAGTGTCTGGTAATGTGTGGATGGCTCCCCCATGTGGCAGTGTCTGGTAGTGTGTGGATTGCTCCTCCATGTGGCAGTGTCTGGTAGTGTGTGGATTGCTCCCTCGTGTGGCACTGTCTGGCAGTGTGTGGATGGCTCCCTCATGTGGTGGTGTCTGGTAGTGTGTGGATTGCTCCCCCATGTGGCAGTGTCTGGTAGTGTGTGGATTGCTCCCCATGTGGCACTGTCTGGTAGTGTGTGGATTGCTCCCCCATGTGGTAGTGTCTGGTAATGTGTGGATTGTTCCCCATGTGGCGGTGTCTGGGAGTAAGTGGATTGCTCCCCCATGTGGTGATGTCTGGAAGTGTGTTGATTGCTCCCCCATGTGGCGGTGTCTGGAAGTGTGTGTATTTCTCCCCCATGTGGCAGTGTCTGGTAGTGTGTGGATGGCTCCCCAATGTGGCAGTGTCTGGTAGTGTGTGCATTGCTCCCCCATGTGGCAGTGTCTGGTAGTGTGTGGATTGCTCCCCCATGTGGCAGTGTCTGGTAGTGTGTGGATTGCACCCCCATGTGGTAGTGTCTGGTAATGTGTGGATGGCTCCCCCATGTGGCAGTGTCTGGTAGTGTGTGGATTGCTCCTCCATGTGGCAGTGTCTGGTAGTGTGTGGATTGCTCCCTCGTGTGGCACTGTCTGGCAGTGTGTGGATGGCTCCCTCATGTGGTGGTGTCTGGTAGTGTGTGGATTGCTCCCCCATGTGGCAGTGTCTGGTAGTGTGTGGATTGCTCCCCATGTGGCACTGTCTGGTAGTGTGTGGATTGCTCCCCCATGTGGTAGTGTCTGGTAATGTGTGGATTGTTCCCCATGTGGCGGTGTCTGGGAGTAAGTGGATTGCTCCCCCATGTGGTGATGTCTGGAAGTGTGTGGATTGCTTCCCCATGTGGCAGTGTCTGGTAGTGGATGGCTCCCCCATGTGGTAGTGTCTGGTAATGTGTGGATTGCTCCCTCGTTTGGCACTGTCTGGTAGTGTGTGGATGGCTCCCCCATGTGGGGTGTCTGGTAGTGTGTGGATTGCACCCCATGTGGCGGTGTCTGGTAGTGTGTGGATTGCTCCCCATGTGGCAGTGTCTGGTAGTGTGTGGATGGCTCCCACATGTGGCGGTGTCTGGTAGTGTGTGGATGGCTCCCCCATGTGGCAGTGTCTAGTAGTGTGTGGATGGCTCCCCCATGTGGCAGTGTCTGGTAGTGTGTGGATGGCTCCCCCATGTGGGGTGTCTGGTAGTGTGTGGATTGCACCCCATGTGGCAGTGTCTGGTAGTGTGTGGATGGCTCCCCCATGTGGGGTGTCTGGTAGTGTGTGGATTGCTCCCCCATGTGGCAGTGTCTGGTAGTGTGGATGGCTCCCCCCTGTGGCGGTGTTTGGTAGTGTGTGGATGACTCCCCATGTGGCGGTGTCTGATAGTGTGTGGATTGCTCCCCATGTGGCGGTGTCTGGTAGTGTGTGGATGGCTCCCACATGTGGCGGTGTCTGGTAGTGTGTGGATGGCTCCCCCATGTGGCAGTGTCTAGTAGTGTGTGGATGGCTCCCCCATGTGGCAGTGTCTGGTAGTGTGTGGATGGCTCCCCCATGTGGGGTGTCTGGTAGTGTGTGGATTGCACCCCATGTGGCAGTGTCTGGTAGTGTGTGGATGGCTCCCCCATGTGGGGTGTCTGGTAGTGTGTGGATTGCTCCCCCATGTGGCAGTGTCTGGTAGTGTGGATGGCTCCCCCCTGTGGCGGTGTTTGGTAGTGTGTGGATGACTCCCCATGTGGCGGTGTCTGATAGTGTGTGGATTGCTCCCCATGTGGCGATGTCTGGTAGTGTGTGGATTGCCCCCACATGTGGCGGTGTCTGGTAGAGTGTGAATGGCTCCACATGTGGCTTTGTCTGGTAGTGTGTGGATTGCTCCCCCAAGTGGAGGTGTCTGGTAGCATGTGGATGGTTCCACTATGTGGCAGTGTATGGTAGCGTGTGGATGGCTCCCACATGTGGCAGTGTCTGGTAGTGTGTGGATTGCTCAAATGTTATAGGACCTGGTAGTGTGTGGATTGCTCCCCCATGTGGCGGTGTCTGGTAGTGTGCGGATTGCTCCACCATGTGGCAGTGTGCGGAATGCTCCCCCACGTGGCAGGGTCTGGTAGCAAGTGGATTGCTCCTCCATGTGGCGGTGTCTGCATTGCTCCCCCATGTGGCAGGATCTGGTGGTAAGTGGATTGCTCCCCCATGTAGCAGTGTCTGATAGTGTGTTGATTGCTCCCCATGTGGCGGCGTCTGGTAGTGTGTGGATTGCTCCCACATGTGGCAGTGTCTGGTAGTGTGTGCATTGTTCCCCTATGTGGCAGTGTCTGGTAGTGTGTGGATTGCTCCCCCATGTGGCAGTGTCTGGTAGTGTGTGGATTGCACCCCCATGTGGTAGTGTCTGGTAATGTGTGGATGGCTCCCCCATGTGGCAGTGTCTGGTAGTGTGTGGATTGCTCCTCCATGTGGCAGTGTCTGGTAGTGTGTGGATTGCTCCCCATGTGGCAGTGTCTGGTAGTGTGTGGATTGCTCCCCATGTTGCTCTGTTTGGTAGTGTGTGGATTGCTCCTTTATGTGGCACTGTCTGGTAGTGTGTGGATGGCTCCCTCATGTGGCGGTGTCTGGTAGTGTGTGGATTGCACCCCATGTGGCGATGTCTGGAAGTGTGGATTGCTCCCCATGTGGCAGTGTCTGGTAGTGTGTGGATGGCTCCCCCATGTGGCAGTGTCTGGTAGTGTGTGGATTGCTCCCTCGTTTGGCACTGTCTGGTAGTGTGTGGATTGCTCCCCCATGTGGCGGTGTATGGTAGTGTGTGGATTGCTCCCCGTGTGGCAGTGTCTGGTAGTGTGTGGATGGCTCCCCCATGTGGGGGTGTCTGGTAGTGTGTGGATTGCACCCCATGTGGCGGTGTCTGGTAGTGTGTGGATGGCTCCCCCATGTGGTAGTGTCTGGTAGGGTGTGGATTGCTCCCTCGTTTGGCACTGTCTGGTAGTGTGTGGATAGCTCCCCCATGTGGCGGTGTCTGGTAGTGTGTGGATTGCTCCCCATGTGGCAGTGTCTGGTAGTGTGTGGATGGCTCCCCCATGTGGCAGTGTCTGGTAGTGTGTGGATGGCTCCCCCATGTGGGGTGTCTGGATTGCACCCCATGTGGCAGTGTCTGGTAGTGTGTGGATGGCTCCCCCATGTGGCAGTGTCTGGTAGTGTGTGGATGGCTCCCCCATGTGGTAGTGTCTGGTAATGTGTAGATTGCTCCTTCGTGTGGCACAGTCTGGTAGTGTGTGGATGGCTCCCCCATGTGGCAGTGCCTGGTAGTGTGCGGATGGCCCCATGTGGTAGTGTCTGGTAATGTGTGGATTGTTCCCTCATGTGGCGGTGTCTGGTAGTGTGTGGATTGCCCCCCCCATGTGGCGGTGTCCGGTAGTGTGTGGATGGCTCCCCATGTGGCAGTGTCTGGTAGCGTGTGGATGGTTCCCCTTTGTGGCAGTGTATGGTAGCGTGTGGATGGCTCCCCCATGTGGCAGTGTCTGGTAGTGTGTGGATTGCTCCCCATGTTATAGGATCTGGTAGTGTGTGGATGGCTCCCCCATGTGGGGTGTCTGGTAGTGTGTGGATTGCTCCCCCATGTGGGGTGTCTGGTCGTGTGTGTATTGCTCCCCCATGTGGCGGTCTGGTCGTGTGTGGATTTCTCCCCATGTGGCGGTGTCTGGTCGTGTGTGGATTTCTCCCCATGTGGTAGTGTCTGGTATTGTGTGGATTGCTCCCCCATGTGGCGGTGTCTTGTAGTGTGTGGATTGCTCCCCATGTGGTAGTGTCTGGTAGTGTGTGGATGTCTCCCCCATGTGGCAGTGTCTGGTAGTGTGTGGATTGCTCCCCAATGTGGCGGTGTCTGGTAGTGTGCGGATTGCTCCCCCATGTGGCAGTGTCTGATAGGGTGTGGATTGCTCCCCCATGTGGCGGTGTCTGGTAGTGTGTGGATTTCTCCCCATGTGGCGGTGTCTGGTAGTGTGTGGATTGTCCCCCCATGTAGCGGTGTCTGGTAGTGTGATGATGGTGACCAGAACTGGACAGCATACTCCAGGTGCGGCCGGACCAGAGTCTTGTAGAGCGGGAGAATTATCGTTTTATCTCTGGAGTTGATCCCCTTTTTAATGCCAATATTCTGTTTGCTTTGTTAGCAGCAGCTTGGCATTGCATGTCATTGCTGAGCCTATCATCTACTAGGACCCCCAGGTTCTTTTCCATCCTAGATCCCCCCAGAGGTTCTCCCCCCAGTCTATAGATTGCATTCAGATTTTTGCCACCCAAATGCATTATTTTACATTTTTCTACATTGAACCTCATTTTCCATGTAGTTGCCCCTCCCCCATTAATTTGTTCAGGTCTTTTTGCAAGGTTTCCACATCCTGCGGAGAAGTTATTGCCCTGCTTAGCTTAGTATCGTCTGCAAATACAGAGATTGAACTCTTTATCCCATCCTCCAGGTTGTTTATGAACAAATTAAATAGGATTGGTCCCAGCACAGAACCCTGGGGGACCCCACTACCCACCCCTGACCATTCCGAGTACTCCCCATTTATCACCACCCTCTGAACACGCCCTTGTAGCCAGTTTTCAATCCATGTACGCACCCTATGGTCCATGCCAACGCACCTTATTTTGTACAGTAAACGTTTATGGGGAACTGTGTCAAATGCTTTTGCAGAATCCAGATACACCACGTCTACGGGCCTTCCTTTATCTAGATGGCAGCTCACCTCCTCATAGAAGGTTAATAGATTGGTTTGGCAAGAACGATTCTTCATGAATCCATGCTGATTACTGCTAATGATATCGTTCTTATTACTAAAATCTTGTATATAGTCCCTTATCATCCCCTCCAAGAGTTTACATACTATTGATGTTAGGCTAACTGGTCTGTAATTCCCAGGGATGTTTTTTGGGAATTGCTCCCCATGTTATAGGATCTGGTAGTGTGTGGATTGCTCCCCCATGTGGCGGTGTCTGGTCGTGTGTGGTTTGCTCCCCATATGGCAGTGTCTGATAGCGTGTGGATGGCTCCCCCATGTGGCAGTGTCTGGTAGTGTGCGGATGGCTCCATGTGGTAGTGTCGGGTTGCATGTGGATGGTTCTCCCATGTGGCAATGTTTGGTAGTTTGGATTTCTCCTCTTGTGGCAGTGTGTGGATGGCTCCCCCATGTGGCAGTGTCTGGTAGTGTGTGCATTGCTCCCCCATGTGGCAGTGTCTGGTAGTGTGTGCATTGCTCCCCCATGTGGCAGTGTCTGGTAGTGTGTGGATTGCTCCCTCATGTGGCGGTGTCTAGGAGTATGTGGATTGCTCCCCATGTGGCACTGTCTGGTAGTGTGTGGATTGCTCCCTCATGTGGCGGTGTCAGGATTTTTCCCCCATGTGGCAGTGTCTGGTAGTGTGTGGATTGCTCCCCCATGTGGCAGTGTGCGGAATGCTCCCCCACGTGGCAGGGTCTGGTAGTAAGTGGATTGCTTCTCCATGTGGCAGTGTCTGGTAGTGTGTGGATTGCTCCCCCATGTGGCGGTGTCTGGTAGTGTGTGGATTGCTCCCCCATGTGGCGGTGTCTGGTAGTGTGTGGATTGCTCCCCCATGTGGCGGTGTCTGGTAGTGTGTGGATTGCTTCCCCATGTGGCGGTGTCTGGTAGTGTGTGGATTGCTTCCCCATGTGGCGGTGTCTGGTAGTGTGTGGATTGCTCCCCCATGTGGCGGTGTCTGGTAGTGTGTGGATTGCTCCCCACGTGGCAGGGTCTGGTAGTGTGTGGATTGCTCCCCCATGTGGCAGTGTCTGGTAGTGTGTGGATTGCTCCTCCATCTGGCAGTGTCTGGTAGTGTGTGGATTGCTCCCCATGTGGCAGTGTCTGGTAGTGTGTGGATTGCTCCCCATGTTGCTCTGTTTGGTAGCGTGTGGATTGCTCCTTTATGTGGCACTGTCTGGTAGTGTGTGGATGGCTCCCTCATGTGGCGGTGTCTGGTAGTGTGTGGATTGCACCCCATGTGGCGATGTCTGGAAGTGTGGATTGCTCCCCATGTGGCAGTGTCTGGTAGTGTGTGGATGGCTCCCCCATGTGGCAGTGTCTGGTAGTGTGTGGATTGCTCCCTCGTTTGGCACTGTCTGGTAGTGTGTGGATTGCTCCCCCATGTGGCGGTGTATGGTAGTGTGTGGATTGCTCCCCGTGTGGCAGTGTCTGGTAGTGTGTGGATGGCTCCCCCATGTGGGGGTGTCTGGTAGTGTGTGGATTGCACCCCATGTGGCGGTGTCTGGTAGTGTGTGGATGGCTCCCCCATGTGGTAGTGTCTGGTAGTGTGTGGATTGCTCCCTCGTTTGGCACTGTCTGGTAGTGTGTGGATAGCTCCCCCATGTGGCGGTGTCTGGTAGTGTGTGGATTGCTCCCCATGTGGCAGTGTCTGGTAGTGTGTGGATGGCTCCACCATGTGGCAGTGTCTGGTAGTGTGTGGATGGCTCCCCCATGTGGGGTGTCTGGATTGCACCCCATGTGGCAGTGTCTGGTAGTGTGTGGATGGCTCCCCCATGTGTGGTGTCTGGTAGTGTGTGGATTGCTCCCCATGTGGCAGTGTCTGGTAGTGTGTGGATGGCTCCCCCATGTGGTAGTGTCTGGTAATGTGTAGATTGCTCCTTCGTGTGGCACAGTCTGGTAGTGTGTGGATGGCTCCCCCATGTGGCAGTGCCTGGTAGTGTGCGGATGGCCCCATGTGGTAGTGTCTGGTAATGTGTGGATTGTTCCCTCATGTGGCGGTGTCTGGTAGTGTGTGGATTGCCCCCCCCATGTGGCGGTGTCCAGTAGTGTGTGGATGGCTCCCCATGTGGCAGTGTCTGGTAGCGTGTGGATGGTTCCCCTTTGTGGCAGTGTATGGTAGCGTGTGGATGGCTCCCCCATGTGGCAGTGTCTGGTAGTGTGTAGATTGCTCCCCATGTTATAGGATCTGGTAGTGTGTGGATGGCTCCCCCATGTGGGGTGTCTGGTAGTGTGTGTATTGCTCCCCCATGTGGGGTGTCTGGTCGTGTGTGTATTGCTCCCCCATGTGGCGGTGTCTGGTCGTGTGTGGATTTCTCCCCATGTGGCGGTGTCTGGTCGTGTGTGGATTTCTCCCCATGTGGTAGTGTCTGGTATTGTGTGGATTGCTCCCTCATGTGGCGGTGTCTTGTAGTGTGTGGATTGCTCCCCATGTGGTAGTGTGTGGATGTCTCCCCCATGTGGCAGTGTCTGGTAGTGTGTGGATTGCTCCCCATGTGGCGGTGTCTGGTAGTGTGTGGATAGCTCCCCCATGTGGCAGTGTCTGGTAGTGTGTGGATGTCTCCCCCATGTGGCAGTGTGTGGATTGCTCCCCATGTGGTAGTGTCTGGATGGCTGGTAGTGTGTGGATTGCTCCTTATGTGGCAGTGTGCGTATTGCTCCCCAATGTGGCGGTGTCTGGTAGTGTGCGGATTGCTCCCCCATGTGGCAGTGTCTGATAGGGTGTGGATTGCACCCCCTGTGGCGGTGTCTGGTAGTGTGTGGATTGCCCCCCCATGTAGCGGTGTCTGGTAGTGTGATGATGGTGACCAGAACTGGACAGCATACTCCAGGTGCGGCCGGACCAGAGTCTTGTAGAGCGGGAGAATTATCGTTTTATCTCTGGAGTTGATCCCCCTTTTTAATGCCAATATTCTGTTTGCTTTACTAGCAGCAGCTTGGCATTGCATACCATTGCTGAGCCTATCATCCACTAGGACCCCCAGGTCCTTTTCCATCCTAGATCCCCCCAGTGTATAGATTGCATTCAGATTTTTGCCACCCAAATGCATTATTTTACATTTTTCTACATTGAACCTCATTTGCCATGTAGTCGCCCTTCCCCCATTCATTTGTTCAGGTCTTTTTGCAAGATTTCCACATCCTGCGGAGAAGTTATTACCCTGCTTAGCTTAGTATCGTCTGCAAATACAGAGATTGAACTGTTTATCCCATCCTCCAGGTTGTTTATGAACAAATTAAATAGGATTGGTCCCAGCACAGAACCCTGGGGGACCCCACTACCCACCCCTGACCATTCCGAGTACTCCCCATTTATCACCACCCTCTGAACACGCCCTTGTAGCCAGTTTTCAATCAATGTACTCACCCTATGGTCCATGCCAACGGACCTTATTTTGTACAGTAAACGTTTATGGGGAACTGTGTCAAATGCTTTTGCAGAATCCAGATACACCACGTCTACGGGCCTTCCTTTATCTAGATGGCAACTCAACTCCACATAGAAGGTTAATAGATTGGTTTGGCAAGAACGATTCTTCATGAATCCATGCTGATTACTGCTAATGATATCGTTCTTATTACTAAAATCTTGTATATAGTCCCTTATCATCCCCTCCAAGAGTTTACATACTATTGATGTTAGGCTAACTGGTCTGTAATTCCCAGGGATGTTTTTTGGGAATTGCTCCCCATGTTATAGGATCTGGTAGTGTGTGGATTTCTCCCCCATGTGGCGGTGTCTGGTCGTGTGTGGATTGCTCCCCATATGGCAGTGTCTGATAGCGTGTGGATGGCTCCCCCATGTGGCAGTGTCTGGTAGTGTGCGGATGGCTCCATGTGGTAGTGTCGGGTAGCATGTGGATGGTTCTCCCATGTGGCAATGTTTGGTAGTTTGGATTTCTCCTCTTGTGGCAGTGTGTGGATGGCTCCCCCATGTGGCAGTGTCTGGTAGTGTGTGCATGGCTCCCCCATGTGGCAGTGTCTGGTAGTGTGTGCATTGCTCCCCCATGTGGCAGTGTCTGGTAGTGTGTGGATTGCTCCCCCATGTGGCGGTGTCTAGGAGTATGTGGATTGCTCCCCATGTGGCACTGTCTGGTAGTGTGTGGATTGCTCCCTCATGTGGCGGTGTCAGGATTTTTCCCCCATGTGGCAGTGTCTGGTAGTGTGTGGATTGCTCCCCCATGTGGCAGTGTGCGGAATGCTCCCCCACGTGGCAGGGTCTGGTAGTAAGTGGATTGCTTCTCCATGTGGCGGTGTCTGCATTGCTCCCCCATGTGGCAGTGTCTGGTAGTGTGTGGATTGCTCCCCCATGTGGCGGTGTCTGGTAGTGTGTGGATTGCTCCCCCATGTGGCGGTGTCTGGTAGTGTGTGGATTGCTCCCCCATGTGGCGGTGTCTGGTAGTGTGTGGATTGCTCCCCCATGTGGCGGTGTCTGGTAGTGTGTGGATTGCTCCCCCATGTGGCGGTGTCTGGTAGTGTGTGGATTGCTCCCCCATGTGGCAGTGTCTGGTAGTGTGTGGATTGCTTCCCCATGTGGCGGTGTCTGGTAGTGTGTGGATTGCTCCCCCATGTGGCAGTGTCTGGTAGTGTGTGGATTGCTCACCCATGTGGCGGTGTCTGGTAGTGTGTGGATTGCTCCCCCATGTGGCGGTGTCTGGTAGTGTGTGGATGGCTCCCCATGTGGCAGTGTCTGGTAGTGTGTGGATTGCTCCCCCATGTGGCGGTGTCTAGTAGTGTGTGGATGGCTAGCCCCATGTGGCAGTGTGTGGATTGCTCCCTATGTGGCAGTGTGCGGATTACTTCCCCACGTGGCAGGGTCTGGTACTGTGTGGATTGCTCCCCATGTGGTTGTGTCTGGTAGTGTGTGGATTGCTCCCCCATTTGGCACTGTCTGGTAGTGTGTGGATTGCTCCCCATGTGACAGTGTCTGGTAGTGTGTGGATTGCTCCCCCATGTGGCAGTTTGCGGAATGCTCCCCCACGTGGCTGGGTCTGGTAGTAAGTTGACTGCTCCTCCATGTGGCAGTGTCTGCATTGCTCCCCCATGTGGCAGGATCTGGTAGTAAGTGGATTACTCCCCCATGTGGCAGTGTCTGATAGTGTGTGGATTGCTTCCCCATGTGGCGGTGTCTAGTAGTGTGTGGATTGCTCCCCATGTGGCAATGTCTGGTAGTAAGTGGATTGCTCCCCATGTGGCAGTGTCTGGTAGTGTGTGTATGGCTCCCCATGTGGCAGTGTCCGGTAGTGTGTGGATGGCTCCCCCATGTGGAGGTGTCTGGTAGTGTGTGGATTGCTCCCCATGTGGTAGTGTGTGGATAGCTCCCCATGTAGCATTGTTGGTAGTATGTGGATGGCTAGCCCCATGTGGCAGTGTGTGGATTGCTTCCCCAAGTGGCAGGGTCTGGTAGTGTGTGGATTGCTCCCCCATGTGGCGGTGTCTGGTAGTGTGTGGATTGCTCCCCCATGTGGCAGTGTCTAGTAGTGTGGATGGCTCCCTCATGTGGCAGTGTCTGGTAGTGTGTGGATTGCTCCCCACGTGGCAGGGTCTGGTAGTGTGTGGATTGCTCCCCCATGTGGCGGTGTCTGGTAGTGTGTGGATTGCTCCCCCGTGTGGCAGTGTCTGGTAGTGTGGATTGCTCCCCCATGTGGCAGTGTCTGGTAGTGTGGATGGCTCCTCCATGTGGCAGTGTCTGGTAGTGTGTGGATTGCTCCTCACGTGGCAGTGTCTGGTAGTGTGTGGATTGCCCCCCATGTGGCAGTGTGTGGATTGCTCCCCAACGTGGCAGTGTCGATGGCTCCCCCATGTGGCAGTGTCTGGTAGTGTGTGGATTGGTCCCCATGTGGCGGTGTCTGGTAGTGTGTGGATTGCTCCCCCATGTGGCAGTGTCTGGTAGTGTGGATTGCTCCCCCATGTGGCAGTGTCTGTTAGTGTGGATGGCTCCTCCATGTGGCAGTGTCTGGTAGTGTGTGGATTGCTCCCCACGTGGCAGGGTCTGGTAGTGTGTGGATTGCTCCCCCATGTGGCAGTGTGTGGATTGCCCCCCATGTGGCAGTGTGTGGATTGCTCCCCCACGTGGCAGTGTCTGGTAGTGTGGATGGCTCCCCCATGTGGCAGTGTGTGGATTGCTCCCCCACGTGGCAGTGTCGATGGCTCCCCCATGTGGCAGTGTCTGGTAGTGTGTGGATTGGTCCCCACGTGGCGGTGTCTGGTAGTGTGTGGATTGCTCCCCCATGTGGCAGTGTCTGGTAGTGTGTGGATTGCTCCCCCATGTGGCGGTGTCTGGTAGTGTGTGGATTGCTCCCCCATGTGTCAGTGTTTGGTAGTGTGTGGATTGCTCCATGTGGCGGTGTCTGGTAGTGTGTGGATTGCTCCCCCATGTGGCGGTGTCTGGTAGTGTGTGGATTGCTCCCCATGTGGCAGTGTCTGGTAGTGTGTGGATAGCTCCCCATGTAGCGTTGTTGGTAGTGTGTGGATGGCTAGCCCCATGTGGCAGTGTGTGGATTGCTCCCTATGTGGCAGTGTGTGGATTGCTCCCTATGTGGCAGTGTGCGGATTGCTCCCCCACGTGACAGGGTCTGGTAGTGTGTGGATGGCTCCCCCATGTGGCAGTGTCTGGTAGTGTGTGGATGGCTAGCCCCATGTGGCAGTGTGTGGATTGCTCCCTATGTGGCAGTGTGCGGATTACTTCCCCACGTGGCAGGGTCTGGTAGTGTGTGGATTGCTCCCCATGTGGTTGTGTCTGGTAATGTGTGGATTGCTCCCCCATTTGGCAGTGTCTGGTAGTGTGTGGATTGCTCCCCATGTGGCAGTGTCTGGTAGTGTGTGGATTGCTCCCCCATGTGGCAGTTTGCGGAATGCTCCCCCACGTGGCTGGGTCTGGTAGTAAGTTGATTGCTCCTCCATGTGGCGGTGTCTGCATTGCTCCCCCATGTGGCAGGATCTGGTAGTAAGTGGATTACTCCCCCATGTGGCAGTGTCTGATAGTGTGTGGATTGCTTCCCCATGTGGCGGTGTCTAGTAGTGTGTGGATTGCTCCCCATGTGGCAGTGTCTGGTAGTGTGTGGATTGCTCCCCCATGTGGCAGTGTCTGGTAGTAAGTGGATTGCTCCCCATGTGGCAGTGTATGGATGGCTCCCCATGTGGCAGTGTCCGGTAGTGTGTGGATGGCTCCCCCATGTGGCGGTGTCTGGTAGTGTGTGGATTGCTCCCCATGTGGTAGTGTGTGGATAGCTCCCCATGTAGCATTGTTGGTAGTATGTGGATGGCTAGCCCCATGTGGCAGTGTGTGGATTGCTTCCCCACGTGGCAGGGTCTGGTAGTGTGTGGATTGCTCCCCCATGTGGCGGTGTCTGGTAGTGTGTGGATTGCTCCCCCATGTGGCAGTGTCTAGTAGTGTGGATGGCTCCCTCATGTGGCAGTGTCTGGTAGTGTGTGGATTGCTCCCCACGTGGCAGGGTCTGGTAGTGTGTGGATTGCTCCCCCATGTGGCGGTGTCTGGTAGTGTGGATGGCTCCTCCATGTGGCAGTGTCTGGTAGTGTGGATGGCTCCTCCATGTGGCAGTGTCTGGTAGTGTGTGGATTGCTCCCCACATGGCAGTGTCTGGTAGTGTGTGGATTGCTCCCCCATGTGGCAGTGTGTGGATTGCCCCCCATGTGGCAGTGTGTGGATTGCTCCCCCACGTGGCAGTGTCTGGTAGTGTGGATGGCTCCCCCATGTGGCAGTGTGTGGATTGCTCCCCCACGTGGCAGTGTCGATGGCTCCCCCATGTGGCAGTGTCTGGTAGTGTGTGGATTGGTCCCCATGTGGCACTGTCTGGTAGTTTGTGGATTGCTCCCCATGTGACAGTGTCTGGTAGTGTGTGGATTGCTCCCCCATGTGGCAGTTTGCGGAATGCTCCCCCACGTGGCTGGGTCTGGTAGTAAGTTGACTGCTCCTCCATGTGGCAGTGTCTGCATTGCTCCCCCATGTGGCAGGATCTGGTAGTAAGTGGATTACTCCCCCATGTGGCAGTGTCTGATAGTGTGTGGATTGCTTCCCCATGTGGCGGTGTCTAGTAGTGTGTGGATTGCTCCCCATGTGGCAATGTCTGGTAGTAAGTGGATTGCTCCCCATGTGGCAGTGTCTGGTAGTGTGTGGATGGCTCCCCATGTGGCAGTGTCCGGTAGTGTGTGGATGGCTCCCCCATGTGGCGGTGTCTGGTAGTGTGTGGATTGCTCCCAATGTGGTAGTGTGTGGATAGCTCCCCATGTAGCATTGTTGGTAGTATGTGGATGGCTAGCCCCATGTGGCAGTGTGTGGATTGCTTCCCCAAGTGGCAGGGTCTGGTAGTGTGTGGATTGCTCCCCCATGTGGCGGTGTCTGGTAGTCTGTGGATTGCTCCCCCATGTGGCAGTGTCTAGTAGTGTGGATGGCTCCCTCATGTGGCAGTGTCTGGTAGTGTGTGGATTGCTCCCCACGTGGCAGGGTCTGGTAGTGTGTGGATTGCTCCCCCATGTGGCGGTGTCTGGTAGTGTGTGGATTGCTCCCCCGTGTGGCAGTGTCTGGTAGTGTGGATTGCTCCCCCATGTGGCAGTGTCTGGTAGTGTGGATGGCTCCTCCATGTGGCAGTGTCTGGTAGTGTGTGGATTGCTCCCCACGTGGCAGTGTCTGGTAGTGTGTGGATTGCTCCCCCATGTGGCAGTGTGTGGATTGCTCCCCCACGTGGCAGTGTCTGGTAGTGTGGATGGCTCCCCCATGTGGCAGTGTGTGGATTGCTTCCCCACGTGGCAGTGTCGATGGCTCCCCCACGTGGCAGGGTCTGGTAGTGTGTGGATTGCTCCCCCATGTGGCGGTGTCTGGTAGTGTGTGGATTGCTCCCCCGTGTGGCAGTGTCTGGTAGTGTGGATTGCTCCCCCATGTGGCAGTGTCTGGTAGTGTGGATGGCTCCTCCATGTGGCAGTGTCTGGTAGTGTGTGGATTGCTCCCCACGTGGCAGTGTCTGGTAGTGTGTGGATTGCTCCCCCATGTGGCAGTGTGTGGATTGCTCCCCCACGTGGCAGTGTCTGGTAGTGTGGATGGCTCCCCCATGTGGCAGTGTGTGGATTGCTCCCCCACGTGGCAGTGTCGATGGCTCCCCCATGTGGCAGTGTCTGGTAGTGTGTGGATTGCTTCCCCATGTGGCGGTGTCTGGTAGTGTGTGGATTGCTCCCCCATGTGTCAGTGTTTGGTAGTGTGTGGATTGCTCCATGTGGCGGTGTCTGGTAGTGTGTGGATTGCTCCCCCATGTGGCGGTGTCTGGTAGTGTGTGGATTGCTCCCCATGTGGCAGTGTCTGGTAGTGTGTGGATAGCTCCCCATGTAGCGTTGTTGGTAGTGTGTGGATGGCTAGCCCCATGTGGCAGTGTGTGGATTGCTCCCTATGTGGCAGTGTGTGGATTGCTCCCTATGTGGCAGTGTGCGGATTGCTCCCCCACGTGACAGGGTCTGGTAGTGTGTGGATGGCTCCCCCATGTGGCAGTGTATGGTAGTGTGTGGATGGCTAGCCCCATGTGGCAGTGTGTGGATTGCTCCCTATGTGGCAGTGTGCGGATTACTTCCCCACGTGGCAGGGTCTGGTAGTGTGTGGATTGCTCCCCATGTGGTTGTGTCTGGTAATGTGTGGATTGCTCCCCCATTTGGCAGTGTCTGGTAGTGTGTGGATTGCTCCCCATGTGGCAGTGTCTGGTAGTGTGTGGATTGCTCCCCCATGTGGCAGTTTGCGGAATGCTCCCCCACGTGGCTGGGTCTGGTAGTAAGTTGATTGCTCCTCCATGTGGCGGTGTCTGCATTGCTCCCCCATGTGGCAGGATCTGGTAGTAAGTGGATTACTCCCCCATGTGGCAGTGTCTGATAGTGTGTGGATTGCTTCCCCATGTGGCGGTGTCTAGTAGTGTGTGGATTGCTCCCCATGTGGCAGTGTCTGGTAGTGTGTGGATTGCTCCCCCATGTGGCAGTGTCTGGTAGTAAGTGGATTGCTCCCCATGTGGCAGTGTCTGGATGGCTCCCCATGTGGCAGTGTCCGGTAGTGTGTGGATGGCTCCCCCATGTGGCGGTGTCTGGTAGTGTGTGGATTGCTCCCCATGTGGTAGTGTGTGGATAGCTCCCCATGTAGCATTGTTGGTAGTATGTGGATGGCTAGCCCCATGTGGCAGTGTGTGGATTGCTTCCCCACGTGGCAGGGTCTGGTAGTGTGTGGATTGCTCCCCCATGTGGCGGTGTCTGGTAGTGTGTGGATTGCTCCCCCATGTGGCAGTGTCTAGTAGTGTGGATGGCTCCCTCATGTGGCAGTGTCTGGTAGTGTGTGGATTGCTCCCCACGTGGCAGGGTCTGGTAGTGTGTGGATTGCTCCCCCATGTGGTGGTGTCTGGTAGTGTGTGGATTGCTCCCCCATGTGGCAGTGTCTGGTAGTGTGGATTGCTCCCCCATGTGGCAGTGTCTGGTAGTGTGGATGGCTCCTCCATGTGGCAGTGTCTGGTAGTGTGGATGGCTCCTCCATGTGGCAGTGTCTGGTAGTGTGTGGATTGCTCCCCACGTGGCAGTGTCTGGTAGTGTGTGGATTGCTCCCCCATGTGGCAGTGTGTGGATTGCCCCCCATGTGGCAGTGTGTGGATTGCTCCCCCACGTGGCAGTGTCTGGTAGTGTGGATGGCTCCTCCATGTGGCAGTGTGTGGATTGCTCCCCCACGTGGCAGTGTCGATGGCTCCCCCATGTGGCAGTGTCTGGTAGTGTGTGGATTGGTCCCCATGTGGCGGTGTCTGGTAGTGTGTGGATTGCTCCCCCTTTGGCAGTGTCTGGATTGCTCCCCCATGTGGCAGTGTGTGGATTGCTCCCCCATGTGTCAGTGTTTGGTAGTGTGTGGATTGCTCCATGTGGCGGTGTCTGGTAGTGTGTGGATTGCTCCCCCATGTGGCGGTGTCTGGTAGTGTGTGGATTGCTCCCCATGTGGCAGTGTCTGGTAGTGTGTGGATAGCTCCCCATGTAGCGTTGTTGGTAGTGTGTGGATGGCTAGCCCCATGTGGCAGTGTGCGGATTGCTCCCCCACGTGACAGGGTCTGGTAGTGTGTGGATTGCTCCCCATGTGGTGGTGGTGTCTGGTAGTGTGTGGATTGCTCCCCATGTGGTAGTGTGTGGATAGCTCCCCATGTAGCATTGTTGGTAGTATGTGGATGGCTAGCCCCATGTGGCAGTGTGTGGATTGCTCCCCACGTGGCAGGGTCTGGTAGTGTGTGGATTGCTCCCCCATGTGGCGGTGTCTGGTAGTGTGGATGGCTCCTCCATGTGGCAGTGTCTGGTAGTGTCGATGGCTCCTCCATGTGGCAGTGTCTGGTAGTGTGTGGATTGCTCCCCACGTGGCAGTGTCTGGTAGTGTGTGGATTGCTCCCCCATGTGGCAGTGTGTGGATTGCCCCCCATGTGGCAGTGTGTGGATTGCTCCCCCACGTGGCAGTGTGTGGATTGCTCCCCCACGTGGCAGTGTCTGATAGTGTGGATGGCTCCCCCATGTGGCAGTGTGTGGATTGCTCCCCCACGTGGCAGTGTCGATGGCTCCCCCATGTGGCAGTGTCTGGTAGTGTGTGGATTGGTCCCCATGTGGCGGTGTCTGGTAGTGTGTGGATTGCTCCCCCTTTGGCAGTGTCTGGATTGCTCCCCCATGTGGCAGTGTGTGGATTGCTCCCCCATGTGTCAGTGTTTGGTAGTGTGTGGATTGCTCCATGTGGCGGTGTCTGGTAGTGTGTGGATTGCTCCCCCATGTGGCGGTGTCTGGTAGTGTGTGGATTGCTCCCCATGTGGCAGTGTCTGGTAGTGTGTGGATAGCTCCCCATGTAGCGTTGTTGGTAGTGTGTGGATGGCTAGCCCCATGTGGCAGTGTGCGGATTGCTCCCCCACGTGACAGGGTCTGGTAGTGTGTGGATTGCTCCCCATGTGGTGGTGGTGTCTGGTAGTGTGTGGATTGCTCCCCATGTGGTAGTGTGTGGATAGCTCCCCATGTAGCATTGTTGGTAGTATGTGGATGGCTACCCCCATGTGGCAGTGTGTGGATTGCTCCCCACGTGGCAGGGTCTGGTAGTGTGTGGATTGCTCCCCCATGTGGCGGTGTCTGGTAGTGTGGATGGCTCCTCCATGTGGCAGTGTCTGGTAGTGTCGATGGCTCCTCCATGTGGCAGTGTCTGGTAGTGTGTGGATTGCTCCCCACGTGGCAGTGTCTGGTAGTGTGTGGATTGCTCCCCCATGTGGCAGTGTGTGGATTGCCCCCCATGTGGCAGTGTGTGGATTGCTCCCCCACGTGGCAGTGTGTGGATTGCTCCCCCACGTGGCAGTGTCTGATAGTGTGGATGGCTCCCCCATGTGGCAGTGTGTGGATTGCTCCCCCACGTGGCAGTGTCGATGGCTCCCCCATGTGGCAGTGTCTGGTAGTGTGTGGATTGGTCCCCATGTGGCGGTGTCTGGTAGTGTGTGGATTGCTCCCCCATGTGGCAGTGTCTGGTAGTGTGTGGATGGCTCCCCCATGTGG
Source organism: Lithobates septentrionalis (assembly GCA_037952835.1). Taxonomy (NCBI): domain Eukaryota; kingdom Metazoa; phylum Chordata; class Amphibia; order Anura; family Ranidae; genus Lithobates; species Lithobates septentrionalis. The sequence goes on from JBBDGP010004985.1 coordinate 50,669, forward strand.
CAGTGTCTGGTAGTGTGTGGATTGCTCCCCCATGTGTCAGTGTTTGGTAGTGTGTGGATTGCTCCATGTGGCGGTGTCTGGTAGTGTGTGGATTGCTCCCCCATGTGGCGGTGTCTGGTAGTGTGTGGATTGCTCCCCATGTGGCAGTGTCTGGTAGTGTGTGGATAGCTCCCCATGTAGCGTTGTTGGTAGTGTGTGGATGGCTAGCCCCATGTGGCAGTGTGTGTATTGCTCCCTATGTGGCAGTGTGCGGATTGCTCCCCCACGTGACAGGGTCTGGTAGTGTGTGGATTGCTCCTCATGTGGTGGTGTCTGGTAGTGTGTGGATGGCTCCCCATGTGGTGGTGTCTGGTAGTGTGTGGATGGCTCCCCATGTGGCAGTGTCTGGTAGTGTGTGGATTGCTCCCACATGTGGCGGTGTCTGGTAGTGTGTGGATTGCTCCCCATGTGGTGGTGTCTGGTAGTGTGTGGATGGCTCCCCATGTGGCAGTGTCTGGTAGTGTGTGGATTGCTCCCACATGTGGCGGTGTCTGGTAGTGTGTGGATTGCTCCCACATGTGGCGGTGTCTGGTAGTGTGTGGATTGCTCCCCCATGTGGCGGTGTCTGGTAGTGTGTGTATTGTACCTTATGTGGCGTTCTCGCCTGTCATTCCTGTCAGTCCTCCCACATTCCCGTTCTCGTACACATCCGGCTACAGTGTTGTATGATTGGTGCAAAATCCTTCCGATGACTTATTCTAGTTTTAGAACTACAGATGCAACCCCTATTATTAGGTCTTCTTGTGTTTTATATAATTGTTCTGACACGTGTCAAACACTCGGCCCGCCAGACCATTTCATGTGTCCGTCGCACCTTTCTGCAGCACCGCCCTTGTCTCCGCCTCCACCTTGTCTTAACAGCAGAGAGGACGACAGAACTCCTACAGATCCTCCTTTTCTGTGCATCTGCAGCATCCCATCTCCATCTCCACTAGTCTCAGCATTCAGCAGACTCCAGCCCCTCTCTGATCCTCCTCCAGACCCTGCTTTTCAGATTCTTTCTGGGAGCAGCACAAGGTAAGGGAGGGTGGGGACTTGTGTTCTGATGGTGGAGGGACTATTGATATGTGAAGGCACGGGGGGAGGGGGGGGTGCTTTGGACAGAATGCCATGGCTTAACTATCTTCTGCCTCCAATAAAGTTCCTTGTGGATGATGCCAGCGGTGAGTCCCTCCTTCTCAGACTCATCATCAGCTACAGTAGTGCGAGTGGCATCGGGTCTGCACCCATCCTTAATTGCCCCTGCCTCCCATTATTATTGGTCGTACTTTTATATACTCTATCATATGAAATTATATCTAGTCGAGAGGCTATCTAGGACTCCAACAACGATTGGCTGGTATCTATGAGAACATTCTCAATCTTAAGGAGGAAGGATGTCTCAGATTCTAGTGACAAACTTGTGACCCACAACACCAGGGCAAACTTGGTTGTACTAGTCCGGCCTATAGGTCAATCCAGAGACTGTGCGCCCTTCTGTCCCACCCTGACAGAAAGTGGCATTACAAAGGATTTAAGAAAAATTAGGCATATGGGACTGCCTCAAACAAGGACACCATTAAGCCTGAAACCCACATGCAAAAATCAGAGGGTGGTTGGGCTCCTGGGCATGGAAGTGGAGAGTCTCGAGATTGTTCAGGGGAAGGATTACCTTGGACAGGGCAGTATCTCCGATCGGGACAAAAGTGATGAAAGAGTTCCAGTGCTGATTTCTGGAAATTTAGAATCCACCAGCATTTTTGTAGAGTCTGCACAGTCCATTGGACATTGGTTGATTGGATGACCGTCTGAGAAGATAAGGAAAACAAGAACAGGGTGTAGCACCTTGGTGAAGACCCAAGGTGCAGTGGACAGGGAAAATAGAACAGCAACATTGCATGACCTTAGTACAACTAATGGGCTGAAAAGATGGGGACATGCAAGTAGACATCCTTAATGTCCACCACAGCCAGAAGGTGTCTTGTATGGAAGGAAATTAATGACCCAAGTTGGCAGATTCCATGCAGAATTTTACATCCCGGGCAGATGCTCCTTTTTGCTTGAAAAGAGTGAACAGATTGTTCCAGAAAAGATTTTTTTTTTTCCAATTGATACAACGATCTTGATGGACACAAAGGCCAGACATTTCCCCCTTGACAAGTAGGGGTGTTTTCTCAGTGCGAGGAAGACATGCTCAGACATATGAAGGACTATTCCTGCCTATGGAGGCCTAAGCGAAAATAAACTTTTCTTAGCCTGCCTAGTAAAGGGTGGCTAAATGGACATTTTGCTTTCTTTTTCTGAGGCAAGTATATCATCCCTGTGGTGATCTTCTTGATGACATTGTCAAGGAATTCCCCAAAGAGGTACCCTCCTTTACAGGGCATATGCAAGGGGTGTTTCTGATCCTGATCTTTGGAAGGGCAACATTTGAACTTAAGGGTTCTCCACATGTATATCAAATGAAGGGCACAAGCCCATCAACACCATAGACTATGGCCAGAGGCATTCACTCTTGCTGCTTATGACAGAAGATCGGTTAGGCTAGAACCAGGATCCCTCGACAGGACCCTTCACCAGAAACTAGCAAATGCACATGGAGGAAATGGCAGGTTGTAAGGCAGAATTTGCATAGTAGAAGGGCCTTTTAACCAGCAGGTCTTCAACCACAGGGGATGCTTTCATCCAGACAGTAAAGGTCTTGTTAAGACAGGAAAGGGCTGGGTGCACAACAGGAATGACACACCAGCACCTGTTAAATCTAGAGACCGAAATATCCACATCTGGAGTCTCCCATCTCTGACACATCAGACTGAAGATGTCATGGTGAAGGGCACATTCCCTTTAGTTCAGGCAATAACAGCTGAAAAAAACCTGTATTCCAATTGTCCACGCCTGGAATGCAGACAGCTGAGATCGCTGGATAGTGTTCCTCCATCCATCATATGATGAGCTGGCTGGCTTCCTTCAAGGCTGCATGATGCCCTGGGTGAATGATACAGGCCACATCCGTATCATTGTCTGATTGCACCCTGATTGAGTATCCCTGTAGAAGTAAAGTCCATAAAGAGTGTAAGAATCCCTTTAAAGCACAAAATTCGGATGGGTGTGGTCCCCTTAATGTACCAATGCTTATATGTTGGTCCTATGCAGGAGGGTATGGGAATGCATGGCTCAATATTCTAGCTGTGCAAGCGCTATGTAGTGTGCTTTTACCTGATGTCTGCTCTGTTTCTTCTTCCTTTATTTTTTAATTTTCTTTTCATTGTCCAAATTATCCTCTGCTGTAACCCGAATATTATGTTACTGTACCATGGATGTATATGTCCTGTATGTAATTTACTCTTCCAATAAAAACACCACCTTAATTGTAAAAAAAAAAAAAGTAAAGTCCATTGCTGAAGAGCCATCCTTATCGCCCTGAGCTCCATTTGGTTGATGTGGAAGCTTGGCTTCCTCTGGTGACCATGTTTCCTGAACTGTGAGAGCCAGAGCAACTGGAATCTGACATTATTACTTTCCAGTAAGATGGCAGAAACAGCTTCCCCATTGTCAAGGCATGGTTGGAAAACCAGCCAGCTAGGAAGTGCCAGGCTGGATAAGAGAATCATAGGTAGATCAACAGAAGGAAGGAGCAACAGAATGTTGTCTGGACGCAGTCTGAGAAGACAGTGGTTCTCAACTCCTGTCCTCAGGACCCACTAACAGGCCAGATTTTAAGTATTACCATGGGGAGATGCAGACTGTCCTAGGACAACACCATGAGGCTCAGAACTTCTGAGAGAGCAAATTTTGTTCTCTGGAAGGAAGACTTGCTTGGGCAGGATCAGATATCAGACCCAATTATTCCAGGTGAAGAGGATGGAGAACAGATTTGTGGAAATTGACCAACCAAAAACCTGGAGCATTGCCTTGTGGGTGTTTGCAGAGAGCTAGAAAGGAGATAACTCCTTCAGAAGCAGGTTGTCTAGAAGAGTGGTTCTGAAAATCAGTCCTCAAGTATCCCCAACAGGCCATGTTTGCAGGTTATGCTTTATCTTGCACAGGTGCTTTAAATCAGAGTCAATGACTTGGTATTTTGGAAAGCTATTTCAGAAATTCCCAAAACATGGCCTGGTGGGGGTACTTGAGGCCTGAGGTTGAGAACCACTGGTCTAGAACAGTGGCTGCTGATCTTTTGGACCACTCAACCAGTGTTTCTCAACTCCAGTCCTCAAGGCACCCCAACAGGTCATGTTTACAGGCTTTCCATTATTTTGCACAGGTGATTTGATCAGTTTCACTGCCTTAGTAATTACCACAGCTGTTTCATCTGAGGGAAATCCTGAAAACATGACCTGTAAAGGCGCCTTGAGGACTGGAGTTGAGAAACGCTGCAAATAGAAGGCATCAGTTATTAATGCACGCCTACAGTATTGACTTTCAATGCACATTGAGAACAACATCGGGTGTTATACACCGACCACAAAGTTGATTTGTGGCCGAACCCCTGGGGACCACCAAAATTTTCTCATGGATCACTGGTTTGCAACTGCTGGTCAAGATAACCAAAACACGGCGGCAAGACTGTTAACAGGAAAAAAACCCTGGGAATCCATCTCCCCCTCCCTAAAGAGCCTACACTGGCTAACCGTGAAGAAACGGATCACATTCAAGACCCTCTGCCTCACCCACAAATGCGTACAAGGAAACGCCCCACCATATCTCCGCAAGAAAATAAAACACTATACACCGAATCGCAGTCTTCGATCAGCTAACCAAAACCTCCTTACCATTCCCAAATACCGCTACAAAGCAAAGGGAGAACGAAGATTCGCAGTCCAAGGACCCCGACTATGGAACGCTCTTCCTACCAACATCCGCATGGAAGAAAACCACCAGGCCTTCAGAAAAAAACTAAAGACCTTCCTTTTCTGAGAAGCTAACATCAGAGAATGCATCCAGCGCCTTGAGGCGATTCAGTTCGCATTTGTAGCGCTTTATAAATCATTCATTCATTCAACCTGTGACCTGGATACCCTGAATTCTGAGGACAAGAGGTGCTAGGACCTTTGTGAATACTCTGGGAACAGAAAACAGACCAAAGGGCGGTTGAACAAACTGGAAATGACCGTATCCTCTTGCAAAGCATAGAAAGCTCTGATGAGGATTAACAGGTGTAGCGCTGGTAGATTTTTATCTACCGCTGATAGGTAAATTTAGTGGGTCACTTATTATAGGAAGTTAGATTTTGCCTGTTCCAGCTTGGCTGAGTTGCATGCAGTTCCACATTGTGCCAGTGGGTGTCGTGGTCACCATCGGCAGGTGTTGGAAAAGCAACGTGTTGAAGCGAATGAGTGCTCCTCTGTCCCGGAGATAACTCGGTGGAGGTGGTCCTCCGAGTTGCATTCTGGGAGAGGGTATTTATGGGACAGACACCATGTTTTAGGGTTCGTTTTCAGCCACCTGCTGGCCCTCCTGGCCGACAGGTATGCACTAGGAATACCACCTCGTGGTCCTCTGGTCCGGAGGCCTGCGTCGATGTGGCGAGTGGGTGAGCCAAGAAGCCTGTCTGGGGCCTACCACAGCAGCAGAGAAATGGTCCGGAGCTGTCTATCCTGAGAGAAAAAGCTGGACAACCGAGAAGATCCCAGGGGAGGACCCGTCGTGGAAGGATCATGCAGAGTGCTGGTCTGGAGAGGGGCCTGGTGACTCGGTTGGAGGACACATTCCGAAGTAATCTTACAGTATAGTACTGCCGGGTTGGCTTAAAGGTTCAAGTACTGTATCTGACATTCATCACAAACCAATACATGCTGTGGCAGAGGATCGTACGGGTTTTATTCCAGATAAGTCTGTGGCAGAGACTTTTGTTCGTGCTACGTGCTGGCTGCTAGGCAAGTGAGAGATATCTATCCAGGCTGGCAAAAATTGAATCCTATGAAACGGGGACTATTCAATTGCAAGTGTTCAATTACAAAGAATGTTCTGAAGAAATACAACAGAAAGGTATTTGAGCTTCCCTGCAGCTTTCCTACTACCGCTTTCCTGCTACTTCCCTTGTTCGTTTTATTAAAGCACTGGAAAACCTACTCAAGTGTTTGGTGCTTATATCGTCCAGAGGTAAACTCAACGGAACCCTAGACCCGGTGCTGGCGAAACAGGTGTCGAGATTGAAGGTAACAAGCCTGCTTAAACCAGCAGCTCCACTGAGAGTAATTGCTACACAGGGATACACACATACGTGTCTTGGATGTCTATGCATGCCTCTCTGAGATGAGGGGAATAATCTTGGATTCCATCTGAAATTTAAAAAAGGCATTTGTGTCAGGATTTTACATCCAAGATAGGCTTTGGTACTGTGACCAGGTTTGTATAGGAGCCTATGAACCTGTCCCTCTGGAGGTACTGAAACTACTCCCTGGGACAAGAGATGGTTCAGGGAATTCTGCTAATCTGTGCACCCTTGAGCAGACTTTGGTTGATTTGAGAGAAGTAAACAGTGAGGGGGGGTAGAGTTTTCAACCCTATTTTGTACTCATTTAAAACTCATTGAACCCACAGGTCTGTGACCGGGAGTTATGCAAACTGAAACAGACGTCCCCACTATTAGGAGTGAGGGCTTCCTCTTCTTAGGAAAGAGGGCTTTGAGGGCCAAGAAAAGGATGGGGTGCTCTGCGCTTTGAGGAGGTAGAGGCTCCTGTGGAAGGGGAATTATAACTTTCTGTTTTGGAAAAAGAACCTTCTCTTCTGTGCCATAATCTATTAACTGATCTAAGTGCCTCACCAAACTTCAGCTGGCCAGGCTTTGAGCCACACAATCATGTGAATGGGAAGCCATTCTGGATGCTTGTGTCATTACTTGTTCTAGATCAGGGTTCCTCAACTAGCATTCCATGGAACCCAAGGATTCCTCCAGAGGATGTTAGGGGTGCCGTGAGCAATTCCTGTTTCTCAGATAAGTTCCCATTGACACCAATGATCTTTGCAACTCTCTGTAAAGGGAGAATTCTTCCCACTGACCATCACACTAATGTGTCATGAAATGTAGATAGTCATTTTTAGCAGGGTTCCCTGAGACCGGAAAGTTATTTCAATGATTCCTGTGTGTTGAGAAAGGCTGTTCTAGAGCATCAACACCAGAAGAACAAAGCAGAAAGTAACTGCTGTAATTACTCAGTTAAAGAACAGCCCTGGAAGACAGGCTCACTTTGGCTGTTCATTGTCCCCATCTAGTTAGCTGCAGTTAGACAGAAATTGCAGCAATAGCTGGTTTCAGAGCTGGGTCTGCTAATAAAAGAAAGCCTTAAAGAGCAAACTTTCTATCAGCAGAATCTTTAAAAGTAGAAACATCTTCTATTGGCACAGTAAGTGTTAGGAGCGAGACTGCAAGATCTACTACCAGAACAGACCATTTCTTTGTGAACACATTTTCCACTGGCTAGAGGTCACAAAGGATTTTTCGGAGTGAAAATCTTTTCTGGATTGACCCGAGAAATGTCTTTTTAGAGGTATTTTTGTCCCCAAAAGGGGTAAGGTGGAGAAGATTCAAGTGTGACAATGCTAGCTGATGCTGAGGAAATGCCAAACAAGACAGTTGCTATGAAGCATACAGTTTGCCAATGTCCAACTCGCCTGTAGGTGGCAATATAACCCAAAGTTTAAAGATGTCCCATCCATGCTCCTCAATGAACGAGAAAGAAATCCCAATTCTATCTATTAGTATCCCAGATCACTTAATTTAGTGCATCCTTAACTCTGTCTGCTCTTTGACACAGGGGGTCCTTTGAAGCAAACCTGTGCTTGCCCCTATACAAGACAAAACCCAAGATGCCCCCAACATGCCACTGTGACAAAGATACTGCCCACACCAAGATTCCACCAGCACAGTACGGAGACAAAGATACTGCCCACACCAAGATCCCGCCAGCACAGTACAGTGAGAAAACAGAAGTCAGACATTTATTTGCCATCACATGTGATACATTTCCTCTGCCTTTCCGTCATATATGTGTTTGGGAATCAATGTAGAAAATAGTTTTTTTCTAAAGCAGTGTGCTGGTGAGGACTTGGATTTTGGACTGTATGATGTCATCCATCTGTCACTTCACTTAACCACCCGCCATTGCTCAAGGTCATTCGGCTGTAAGAAGTACACTTGGTTTCTTTTTAGATTTGCCCTATACAGGGTCACTGTAATGCCCCTTCTTGAACCGTTTTCACTCGCTGCTCCATTCAGCCACTGGGAGAGAGAAACACAACTGGAGCCACTTGGAAGACTCGCTTCCTGAACCCAGGGGACAGTGCTGAGCCAATCACTACATTGTCACATGACAGGCACGGGAGAGAATGGCATCCTCCACCATACCCAGGTCATTTCTCCTGGTGGCTGAATGGAGCAAGGGGGGGAAAGAAAAGGGGAGTACAGCATGTGCTACGAGGGAGGGGGGTAGGGTTACATTGTACTGCATGGGTGAAGCCAAGGTTTGCCATCAAGTGACACTTTAATTAATGCAATAGGAAGGTGGTCATATCTCAGCCATATGGTCCCTTCACTTTACTCTCATGAAATGTTAGGATGGAACATGAAGCAGCTTTAATATCACGGGCAAAGGGAATCTATCATGAAAGCAATGCTGAGTTCCTAGCACAGAATGTGCTTCTTAAGCCTCGCTCACATGGGGCCAGAGAGGGCCTTGCACCCGCACAAATGTCAGAGCTTCCGAGTATGTGCAGCCGCTGCATCCCAATTGACTACCAGCATGGGGATGCACAGAACACCTGAGCAGGTAAACACGGCCCTCCCATGGCGCACACATTGATAGACCCCATATAAAGAAGGCCTAAGGGTCAAACACATGTCCTGTATTTAGCACAAGAAAACTGAAGGGCCAATCACAGTCACTACAGCTTCCAGCAGCTCCACCGCCCTACTCTCTCTTCACCCAATCACCGGTTCCCAGCACTGCCCAGAGGTGACGCCGATACCAATAGTGGACAAGTTCAGCCAGCTGATGGCTTCCAGCACTTCACAGAAGAGGATGGTGAGAGAAATGCAACACTATTAAGAGCTTTATTCCAACAATACAAGACAAAAATAGAGAGCTTTATGTGCATTGCTAGCTAAAATAATAATAATAAAACTATACAAACAGTTCATGATAGATTCCCTTTAACAAGACGCTGTGTGCTCCAGCCATGCCACTCATTCGTACAGACGCGTCTCATTAAACGTTATACACTTAACACTTTATTTTCATGAAAGAATTACAGGAACTTGTGTAGAAACATCCGGAGACTCGGGGCTCAGGCCACTCCCGTGGGTTCCTGTCTAATGTCCAAAGACTCGGGGCTCAGGCTCAGGTCAGTCCTGCGGATTCCTCTCTAATGTCCGGAGACTCGGGGCTCAGGTCACTTCTGCAGATTCCTGTCTAATGTCCGGAGACTCGGGGCTCAGGTCACTCCTGCAGATTCCTGTCTAATGTCCAGGAACTCGGGGCTTAGGTGACTCCTGCGGATTCCCATCCAATACTTAGCCAATCCAGCAGGAAATCCTTCGGCTCCTCAGCAGAAACATCCCTTCCACCTTTAGCGGATGCCGACTGCTGTTCTTTCGGTTCTCTTTGCATAGATTGTGTGTCTCAATATTGGGGCCCCTAGCTATCCCCCGGAATGGTTGGGACAGTCCTCAGCGCCCTGCTCCCCATCCTGACAAGGACAAAAGCCTGCTCTCCACGAGCTCCACCTCACGTTTTGGCCTTTCTACCTCTGTTGCTGCTGGGAAAATATTGAAGTTGACTGCGTGACGAGCGTGTGTTACTGGCGGGGTTGGCAGTAAGGGAACTGCGCAAAACCCGTTCTGCTGGGGAACAATGACGTTTTTTTCTTGCCCCTTTTTGTTTGCCACTGGAGCTACCATTGGGGGAGGAGGAGGTTGGGCTGGGGGAGCTTTCACTGGGGGGTTTGCGTTTTTTGGTGGCAGATTTTTCTGAAGTAGGAGTAACACGGGGAGAACGCCCACGCTGGGCTTTGGGAGATGATACTCCAGAGTTTTTGGAGACTAGAAGAGGAGTCTGGCTGGTCTCCAATCGAGTCCTGGCGCTGCGGGTTAAAGGAGTCCTTATCTGCTCGTCTTCTGAGGAGTCATCGGTGTCAGCGAGAGAAGAATTCTGCTCCTTAGAATCTGTGGTTTCTACTTTCAGTGGCTTCCTCTGACAGGCCCTTGTAGTCATCTGAGGACTGGGACTCCTGTCAGGAGAACTGTCCAATTTGTAATTGTGCGATGTCAGACTACAGTTAGTTTTAGGGACCATCTGTGACCTGGGTGGCCGGCCACGTCTACGCTTAGACGGTGTGACTGGCTCATCAGCACCACTGCTGCTCGTGGCCTCCCCGCCCACTGAGGGAATGTTGGAAGAAACAACAGGAATGGTAGATTTAGTGGTGGGATCACAAAGAGCTGACAAAAGTGTATCGCTGCGTCTTCGATCATCAGAGAAGGATTTTGCTTCTGTAGTGTGCACCTGAGAACGGTTGCGTGCAGCATCTCCAACAACAGAGGCAGGGGGTGTAGGTGAAGCTATAATGGGAGACCTTGGTGATGCACAAATGGGAGATGGAGGCAGCACACCAACTGGAGAGACTACGAGCGGGGACCGCAAAACTCTAAGGGGTGAGGCCGCAGGGGACGTAGACGAGGCAGCTGGAGAGGATTCTCTTCGCTTTGGGGGTCGTCCTCTCTTCCTCTTCTCAGCAGAACTGTTTTCACTCTCTGAATTCAACTTGGAGGAAGAGCTGGGACTAGCGGGAGTCTGGCCAGGGCAGGGGGGAGATAACTCAGAAATGACTGCCGGGGGAGGAGGAGGATGGGGCTCAGGAGGCTTGTCTTCCAGAGGCAGGTCAGGGACTGCAGTGGGGGAGGACATGTCTACACTAATCTTGGGGGGTCTTCCTCTTTTTCTCTTTGGTGGGGGACTTCCAGTCTCAGAGGAGTCCTCAGACAGGAGATCACGGGGTGGACTCTGATACTCCGGAACATTTGGACTGAGTACTCCATTGTCTAAAGAAGCTTGCTCTCCTTTTACCTTAGTGTGGCGGCGAGCAGCAGGAAGCCTCTCTTGTACCACAGTAACCAGACGTCCAGGCAATCGCCTCAGCACTTTCGCGGCTGGGGAGTTGTCGCTAGCTCCAGCCAGCAGAATCTCACAGTCTGCAGTGACTTTCCTCCGAGGTGTGCGGGGTGGAGTGGGTTCTTCCTGCGGACTAGTCCCAGGGCTGCCTGGGGCCTGTCTACAAGTCACAGGGCTGCCGGGGGCCTGTCCACAAGTCACAGGGCTGCCGGGGGCCCGTCCACAAGTCACAGGGCTGCCGGGGGCCCGTCCACAAGTCACAGGGCTGCCGGGGGCCCGTCCACAAGTCACAGGGCTGCCGGGGGCCTGTCCACAAGTCACAGGGCTGCCGGGGGCCCGTCCACAAGTCACAGGGCTGCCGGGGGCCTGTCCACAAGTCACAGGGCTGCCGGGGGCCTGTCCACAAGTCACAGGGCTGCCGGGGGCCTGTCCACAAGTCACAGGGCTGCCGGGGGCCTGTCCACAAGTCACAGGGCTGCCGGGGGCCTGTCCACAAGTCACAGGGCTGCCTGGAGTAAGCTCTGTACTTGGCGCACACACAGTTTCCTCCTCCTCCTCCACCGGAGCTGGGCCTTCATCCTCTGCTTCTTGTTTAACAGTCTCTGTGGTACTTTCCTCTGTCTGAGGGGCCGGGGGCGCTATAGGGGACATGGTGGATTCTGATGTGACAGCAGTACTACAAGATGTCTCCGCATCATGGCCACCGACTTCCACATCCGGAACGGGGGGCACTTCCAGTGTCTGGGTGGAGACTTCAGAATGGTCCTCTTGGGCAGAGAGAGGAACATCTGGAACGGCTAAGCTCTCTGCGATGTCTGTGGGCTCAGCTGCCTTGTTTCCTCTCAGTCTTTCGCTCATTCTAATGCCGACACGTTCTCCAGGTGTTCGGGCCGGTGTGGGTGTTCGCACCCTGCGGTTTTTTCTTATTTCTTCATCCCATTTTTCTTCAATACTCTGACCACTCTCGTCTTTGGCTAGGATCAGATCCTTGCGGGCAGCTTCTACTTGTTCCTGCAATGAAGACAGATTGGAAAGGGGTGACAACCACACTTAAAATGTACCTATGTGGAAAAAAATATACCACATACCCAAAAGTTGGAGTGCCCCTGACCACCACACCTATGAGCTTGTTGGACATCCCATTCTTGATCTATGGACATGAATACAGAATTGCCACACCTCCCTCCAATAACCAACAGAGTTACCACTCCCCCATTAATATGAAGTCGTCCCCCTTCATCCACTCTTCTGGGAAGACTTTCCACAAGATTTTGGAGGGTGTCTGTGGGAATTTGTGAGGTCAAGCACTGATGTTGGATGAGAAAACCTGACTCGCATGTTGGGCACCAAAAAAAAAGATCCGACTCACATGTTGGGCACCAAAAAAAAAAAAGAAAAAAGACCTGACTCACAATCGCCATTCCAATTCATCCCAAAGGTGATCAGTAGGGATGAGGTCAGAGCTCTGTGCAGGACACTGGAGTCCCTCCACACAAAACTGGTCACACCATGTCTTTATGGAGCTGGCTTTGTACACGGGGGGACACAGTCATACTGGAACAGAAAAAGGTCTTCAAACTGTTACCACAAGGTTGGAAGAACACAATTATCTTTGTCTACAATGTCTTTGTAGGATGGAGTATTACCAGGACCCTTCACTGGAGACACCTGAACTCCATCAATGGGGGGGGGGTGTCATTGTAAATCTGACCATGTAGTGTGGAAGCCTGCCTTGTGGAATGCAAAGACTGTGAATAGCAAACATTTCATTGCCCCAGAGCCAGTACTTGAAACCCAAGCTTCCATTCTGGCTTTATCACACAGGTGTTTGCAGAGATTCCCATGGTAGAGCAATCCTTACCTCGGCCTGTTTCAGTTCCTCTCTGCTGACTTCCTCCAGAGAGGCTTCCAGGAAGTACATGGCATATCGTTCAATTGGAGTCAGCTAGAAAGAAAATGTTATTGGTTAATGTTTTGGCTTGGACGTAGCTCAGACTACACATCATGGTAACTCTGAACACACATTACCTGCTCCACTAGTGCCGAGATCTCCTGCTCCACCCGGTTCTGCTCTTCTTCCTCTGGCTCCAGGGGAACATTCTCATTAAATTCTGCAAGATCAGCAACCTGCTCAGCCTTGACCAGAGAGGCAGCCAGGGTGTCCTCCTCGTCCTCTGCTCGGCCCAGCGCCTGAAAAACACGTCCATATGAGAAGGGGGGAGCAGACTAGGACACAGTCTATAGACTAAGGTCCTGGGTCAAAGAGGTCAGAGAAGTACAAAGTGCTAGTACCTGCTCCAAGATATTACTCTGCCGCAATGACGATCCTTCCTCTGTGCTCTGCGCAGGAGACACTGCACGCGTTTCACTTTCCTTGCGAGGAATATCTTCCATGTCAAAAAGCTCCCGGATAGTATGCTGGAAGACAGAAAGAGATGAGAACCCCGATACTAACACAACCCACAGGTCAGCATGGAACAAGGACCATCCACATCGCATAATTCGGAGCACGTGCAAGGAACCCGGAATGTGACAGACTAAACCTCTGAGGTGTAAGGAACATGGATGGGACAGAAGACTAAGCCACTGGTGTAAAGAACTCAGGATGGAGTACACCAAACCTCTGAGGTGTAAGAAACCCGAAATGGGGAAGACTAAACCCCTCAAATGTAAGGAACCTGGAACGGGAAGGACTAAACCTCTGAGGTGTAAGGAACCTGGAGGGGGGGGGGAAGACTAAACCCCTCAGATGTAAGGAACTCGGAACAGGAAAGACCCCCTCAGATGTAAGGAACCCGGAACAGGGAAGACTAAACCCCTCAGGTGTAAGGAACCCAGAACAGGGAAGACTAAACCCCTCAGATGTAAGGAACCTGGAAGGGGGAAGACGAAACCTCTGAGGTGTAAGGAACACGGATGAGACAGAAGACTAAGCCACTGAGGTGTAAAGAGCTTGGGATGGAGAACACTAAACCTGAGGTGTAAGGAACCTGGAACGGGGAAGACAAAACCCCTCAGATGTAAGGAACCTGGAACGGGGAAGACTAAACCTCTGATGTGTAAGGAACCTGGAACGGGGAAGACTAAACCTCTGAGGTGTAAGGAACCTGGAAGGGGGAAGACTAAACTTCTGAGACGTATAGAACCCAGAACGGGGAAGACTAAACCTGTGAGGGTCTCTCTCCTCAACTGGACTAATAGAACAAATATACACACACACAAACACTGGCAGCGTCATAAACTCTAATAATATGATATAAATATTACAATATTAAAATACTAAAAGGAGTACAAACATACATACACACAGAAGTACATACATACATACACACACACACATACATGTGTCCCGCTTGGGGACACAGCATTGACCACCGCTGGAAAAGGCAGCTGAATGTGGTAGGAGACACTGCACTATCCCCGTATGGTCTGCTGCTACGACCTTGTTTAATGTTATGCTGGTTTGCCATTTTGTTGATGTAAGTGCAATTCCTAAGAGGGGGGTGTTTTTGTGGAAACTAATAGTTTTAAAATTGGATTACACTATGGAGTTCATTTTCTTTTTGAATCGAGCCGATCACTGTGTGACCCTCCGGTGCAGCTTTCCCTGGGAGATGGGAAACATATCAAACCAGTGCGTGTTTTTTTTTGCCTGTAACTCAGTTGATTTCGGTAAGAGTTCAATTTGTTTGAAGGGGGGGTGGGGTGGAGTA